>JAOYNU010102897.1:0-38782 GCA_026745395.1 Tympanopsis confertula | reverse complement strand
GCTGCTGTCGCCGTGCCATCTTTGCCTGCGGTCTCGTTGCCTGTCGTGGTCGCGTCGTCTGCCACCGTGCCGGCGTGGAGGCGATCTGCTCCTGCTGCGTGTGTCGCCGCGGCCGCCGCCTGCGTGGTCCTCTCGTTCGCGTTCTCGTCCCATCACGAAGCTGTCGGCCCAGCAGGCATGGTCGCTGTGATTGTGGTTCCAGGGCGTTTGTTGTCGGCACGGTCATGTGAGCTCGACGTGGAATCGGACACAGTGCCGTACGGGGCTGCACTGTCAGCCAGATCCTGGGAGTCGACCGAGCTCAGATCAGTTACGTGAGAATACAGGTAAAATATGTAAACGCATTCGGTGCTGCCTCGATTCGGACTGTGTTGGATAAGTCGGAGGAAGCTGGGTGGAACAAGAGGCTCCTGAACTCATCGCAATCCTTGCTCACGTGACCCGGTATCGCATCATAATTTTCGCCTTCCATTTTTCGTAAATCTCTCGAGCCCACTCCCCGCCATCCCACCCCCACGAGGCCGCTGATAGAAGCGCACCGCAGCAGCAGCAGCCCTGATGTCGTCCCGGCTGGGCGTCCGGCGCGCCTGGAGCACATGCCGCGCCGCTCTCAAGCCCTGCTCCAAGCACACAAGACCAAGACAAGCTTGCAGAGCGACAGCGTCATGCCACACTGCAATCCCGACACCAGCGGTCCCGGCCTCCGCCAGCCCCGCGTCGCGGAGAGCATACTCGACGGCCGACGAGCCGCCAGGCAGATGGGACGGGACGCTGCTGTCGTCTCTGGCTCCAAAACGTGGCCGGCGAGAGTCGAGCCAGCAGCTCCAAGGGAGCGGACAGCTGCCAGAGGTACGTCCAAATACCAGAATGCCATAAAAATCCTCTTTCTCCTCTTCTTCTTCTCCTCTTCTTCTCTTCTCCTCTTCTTCTCTTCTCCTCTTCTCCTCTTCTTTTCTTCTCTGCTGACAACCCCCAGACGCCATTCGACCCAGATGGCTACGAATCCGACTACGACCCCATGAGCGAGTCCATGCTCGAATCTCTCTACGGCCCCGCCACTGCCAAACCTGGCATGGGCGCTCCAGCTCAAGAGGACGTGGACTCCCCCGACGGCGATCTGACAGGCGTCTCGGAGCGCCTCTTCCCCGACGGCGGTCTGACATTGGAGCAGGAGGAGGCGCTCTACGAGTCGGGCCGCATCCCGCCATCCGTCACGGGCGACAAGGTCACCGACGACCTCAACGCTGTCATGCTGGGCGAGTCCCCCGCGCTCCGGCCCCAGAATGTGCACTCGCCCAGCCTTGCCGGCCACAAGTTTGCGCTACCCGCCCTGCCTCTGCCGCCGGGCAGCCACCTCAAGCATCGCTACCATCCGGTGCTGCATCAGTTCACGAACCTGCTCATGCGCGACGGCAAGCTGAGCGCCGCCCAAAAGGTGCTGCTCGCTCCTTTCTCCTTGCCCTTGCTCTCTACTATCCCCCAGCTGACCAGTCCCAAGATCATTGCAGACGTGCTCAACTGCCTGCGCACCGCCCCCCCTCCTACGCCCAGTCCCAAATACCCCCTCCTGCCTGGCGCCCCGCCCACCGTGCACCTGCCGCTCAACCCGGTGCTGTACCTGACCCTGGCAATCGACTCGTGCGCGCCGCTCATCAAGATCAAGCGCTTAAAGGGCATGGCCGGCGGCGGCGCCTCGCTCGAGATCCCCGTGCCGCTGCCGGTGCGCACGCGCCGCCGCACTGCCTTCATGTGGATCCTCGACATTGTGAACAAGAAGCCCAGCATGGGGTCTGGCCGCAAGCAGTTTGCGTCCCGCCTGGCTTCCGAGATCATCCATGTCGTTGAGGGGTCGTCGAGCGTGTGGGAGAAGCGCGAGCTGGTGCACAAGCAGGGAACCTCGGCAAGGGCCAACTTGTTTTTGCCCCAGTATGCCAAGGCGAGAAAGTAGAGCAAGAAACAACGATTGTATACTATATCAAAAAGTAAAAGAAAGGGCCCATCAGATCACGTGAGTCTCAGGACATCTGACACCAGCTGCTCGCAGCCGCACATGACTCATTGTCTCGATTTAGCTCATATAATCATTTCCTTTCCTTTCCCTCAAACACTTCTTTCCCCTTCTCTCGATCGCTCCCTATGGCCTCCCCCCAGCTTACCCAAGGTCATCAGATAACCATGAACCTCGACCTGCTTCCCCTCGACGTCATCCTCGCCATCGTTGCCCACCTCTCGACAGCCAGGGACATTGCCAGCCTCATCGGCACCTCCACGTCCTGTACACCCTCACACTCGACGGCCAGCAGGCATGGCGCGCCTTTGTGCACAAGTCCTTGATGTGCCACTATCAAGAACTGCAGACTATGCCGCTCTGGCCAACAGGCTCACGTGGCTCGATCGTTGTTGGGATCGCCGCTCTTTCCGCCTCACGTCTTGGCTTGGCCATTATCAGGGGCCCCGGAAATGCAACCAAAATTACTCTCGGCTGCGGGAGCTGCTGGAGCGGGAGAAAGGGTCAACATATGTGGATGCCCGCTTGCTCGCGGCAAGCGACGAGGAGCTGGTCGTCTGGGGCACTGGCGAGCACCTCTTCGGCCGTCTGGCCGTCGAAGACTGGAAGTCGGGTCCCAGAAACGAGACGTGGATGCACCTCAGCGGCCAAGATGCAGGCTTCAGAGCCTTGATCGATGACGTTAAAGCCGTTGCCATTGTGGAGCGCGGGAGGCTCCGGGCCAGACAGCGCTCACCAGAGATGCCTTTGCCGACCCGGTGCGCTTCGTCAGATGGGATCCCAGATCCGATCTCATTGTCTCTGGCGACCACCGCTCCGTCATCAGAGTCTACGGCGCCGGCGACACGTACCCGAGGTGCATGACAGACGCCCGTGCCGGCAGTCCCTCGTCAACCCCCGACGAGACTCTCGCTGCCGCGGCCTTTCTGCGCAGCGAAACCCTCGTGCGGGTTCGCCAACTCGCCCAACCCGCTCCGCGTCACCACCATCCGGCCAGACGGTATCAGCGAGATCACCAGCGCCGCCGCCAACCACGACCTGCTCGCAAGAACTGGCCTGCTGAGCCCCGCCAGCATGTCCGTCAGGGCCGTCGAGCCCGTCGGCGTGCTCTCCTCGGCCACGGGCAACCAAAACCTCGTCCTCAGCTCCTGGGGCGACGGCACCTGCCGGCTCTTTGACGTGCGCACCCCTTCGCCCCACGACGCCATCTACTACGAGGAGTGGTTCCTTTACGTCGACTACGCGCCTCTGCTCGTCTACGGAGCCCAGCACTTTATCACCAGCAGAGCCTCCAGAAACGAGCTCTACATATTCGACTTTCGCATGCGCCGGCCCTTTGCCTCGACCTACGCCCACACCGACGCCATGCCATGCTCGCCGCGCCCGCCCGAACTCCCGCGCCGCATCCCACGCGGTGCGTCGCATCGTCCTGAGGGATCCGAGGGCAGCGACAGCAGCCCCTCGCCGCTTTCGAGCTGCGACCACGTGGCAGGGAGGCAATGTCGCTGGCACGCGCTGGCGCGGAGCCACTGCTACCGGCCCAACTGCTTCGTCCTCCCTGTGCATAATGGGCCCAACTTCTCGCTGGCCAAAAGCTCGGATTCCTCGCGAAGCTTCTACGCCGGCCGCCGCGGCCGCGTCGATCAGATGGATCTCGGCCACGAGAGGACGTGGGCTCGCAGCGCGCACGACGAGCCATCTTCAGCAAAGCTGCGACCGTTCTCGTCGGGCCTGGCGATATTCGAGACGGCCGGGGGGGCTTGCGAGGCGCCGCGTGAACGCGCCAGATAGACGCCATCGCTCATGGTGCAAGGTCCCCAGATATATGATGGAACAGATATCCAAGAGAGCGTGCCACGTCGGCGGTTGGACCCGGAGTACGAGGAGTACCGGGGTCAGTTTGAAATACCTTTGAAGGAATGGTATGAGCCTTGAGAATAATAGAAAGAATCCTACAACGATCAACTTGAATGAATATCAGATTTGAGAATAAATATCAGACAAGGAAATTAAATTGCAAGAACGAGTATCAGTCTCGTTAAGGAAGATTATACTCCATACTTGAATAAGTATTGAATTCTAGATTTTATAGTAATATTTTAGTTGAGAAGGAATATTAAATTCCATGAACGAGTATTAAGAAAGATTATTATCCATCAAGGAACATCAGACTTGAACAAATGTTGGAGTAAGAACGAATTCTACATTTTATAGCAAATATCATATTCAAGAAGGAATATTGGACAAGGAATATTAAATTCTGTTTTATAGTATATAAAAGGAATGTTAGAGACGGAATATTAAATTCTAACGAGTCCCAGTGATAGAAGATGAAAACTTGTAGACAGCCAGTCCAGATGAGAACGCATTTCACCCCATTAGTAGCCACCCCAAACTGTATGTCGCATATCGACTTGCTCCGCCATCCGCCTGTGCCACTGAGTCGGCTCAGGCAAAACATGAATCCATGAATGACAGTTTATTGAAAAACACCTCTTCAGACTGTGGCCCTGAAAGAGTCGCGAGCCTCTAGGGGTTGCTTGCCTGTTGACGCTCCTTGTGCAGTCTTCGGCGTGTTTGGCCGCCTGGCCTGGCTTGTTCCACGTCCCCGGTTCGTTCTGGATTTCTTCGAGTCCACCATTGAAAACCACGTCCTTTCGACTCGTTCTCGCCAAGGCTCGCGTCTTCGTCATTGAAAGGATTCTTCGTACTGCCTTTGACTTGACGCGTGATGTAGGCATTCACCTCATGTACACGATCTTTGCCTTTTCGGCCCAGGCCCTGGGGCAACAGGTAGTGGAACAACCTATTCAAGAAGGTGGCAGATTTGACCAAGACGGCTGTCACAATCAGAGCGCACACGGCCATTGCAACCATGAAGCCGACGGTTTTCTTGTTGGGCACGCCACTCATGCTGAATGTGCTGGTCGCAAATCCAATAGGGAGAAATATCGCAGTCACGTACGTAAAGAGGCGGATCTTGTTGTTGTTGCGCAGGTCGATGTCATTCTTGATGTACTCGCGGATGTTCTTTATCGAAGAGGTGAGCACCGCGGCGTTGGCCCGACACCTCTTGAGGTCTGTGAATCTTTTCTCATTCGAGACCGTCAGTTTGGTGATAACAGTTCGGTACTTGGCCTCGTCCCTTTTCGTCCATCGAGGTTTCTCCTTCTTGCGATCCTCCTCTCGTCGCATCCACTGCTCAATGCACTCCATATTCTCGCCAAGGTTTCTGTCGATCACGTCCAGGATCTGCTCAAACATCATAAAGATCTCGCTGATATCCATATACTGCTCGGCGTTCATCTGGCGGACTGATTCGGATAAATGACGCGCATCCTCGAGGGGATCTGTACTGAGCAGCAGGTCGTCATGAGCACTCAGGCAAGTCGTGCTTGACCGTTTACTTGACGAAGTCGCGGTGTTGTCTATGCCTGGAGAGGTTCTGCCGGCGTGAACGGGTCGATGTCTCGGCCCAGAGCCAGACTTGTCGATTTTTAATAGCTCCTTTCTGATCCGGACGATGATTTCGTTGGTTGCACTTGTAAGTTCTTCAAGGATCTTATCGAATATAATCAACTCAAGAATCTTGCGCTGCCGCCACGGCTCCTTTTCCCTTAAACTCGCCGACGATAGGCGCCGTGAATGCAGCATTTCGAGTAATTTATCTTGCGTATGTCCTGGTTTCTGTTCTTCTGGGTTCTCCTCTTCTGGGCTCTGTTCTTCCAGGCTCTGTTCTTCTGGGTTCTGCTCTTCTGGTTTCTGCTCTTTTGGCAGATATTCGACAAAGCAGCAGGTCCAGTACCTGTCGAAAAAGTCACCGGCAAATCGAAAGCCCATAGTCGCTCGGCCCAGCGCCAATCCCTTTTCGCCAGAAGATTCATCATCGAGTTTGAATATGATGTGACTCGGGGCGGGAATGGTGGGAATGGTGGATCTCCTCTCATCGGTTGCCAATACTGTATTGTCCAAAAGCTGGTAAAACGACAGGTGGAGCTCCGTATTCCAAGTGTTTGAAATGGCGGTGGGATCGTCGAGGAAGTGGTTACCATATGCCGCATGCCTTTCGAAGAAGGAGGAGACAGCTATCTTTTCTGTCGATGGCGACGATCCACAGATGCATGCTATAACTATGTCCACGTCGACCACTGGAAGCCATATAAGGCGTTTTTTTATAAACTTGTCTTTCGTCCGACGAACTTCCACAAGACGCTGAAAGACCTCTGTCTTTGTGAGCATGGGGTGTTCGTTGGCATCGCCTATCACAGTCCGATTTTGCTTCGTTTTGGTGGATTTTGGAACGTCTAATATCAGCCCTGGGTTTGACGACACGCGATGAGACGGCACGCGATGATACACGCGAGGAGAAAAAGGACTAAAAATAGGATGGGAAAAAAAGCCATGAGGTGTCAACGTCTTCTCATCGCGTGTTGTCTCATTGGGTGTTGTCTTGTCCTGATGACGACTCGATACAGAATATATTTCCTTGATGATATCCTTCGCTGTTTTATAAGCATCAAAATCACTAGATTTGTTCATGGATAGAGTGTTGACCGCGTTGACGAACGCTTGAACATCAAGATCAAGCTTAACAATACCGGCAGGCTTCAGTTCGCTGCTGGTTTTTTCGTTGCTGGGAGATGTGGCTGCGGTATCTTGTCGGCGCATCGGCGGGCTCCCGTTCTCATTTCTCTGCCAGTCTTGCCACCAGGCAGAAGGATCGAAGTCAAGAAAGGCAGGCTCTGGATAGAGCCATTCGTCCAAGTGCTCGCAGATACTCGTCTGGTCGATGAAGTTATTGAAGGGCACAGTCTTGCCTGTGATGACGATCTCCCTAGGAAATCCACCATCCTGAACGGGTAAAACAGGAACTGACAGGCCTGTGTGCAGAACTTCCATTCCGTTGTTCGGTAGCAGTATTGCTGGAGGCTCGCGATTTTGGCTTTTGTTATCTGTGGGCTTGAGATCATCCTTCCAAGATTTATCCGACATTTTCTTCCGACATAGCCACAAGATATGCGGCACCTCGAAGCTTGCTTCCCAGTACTTGTCTCTGTCAGCCTCTTCTTGGAACAGTTTATGCTCCTTGGTGGTATGGTCAAGGAACCCCGGGAAAAGACCGTTTCTCCATGTACTTTCGAACAGGACGGTCTTGGCATGCTGGAAGATCTCGCGACAGGAGGCCGTATAGACCATGACGTTTTCCGAGGCCGCCAGCATGGCAAGGGCGTACCTCAGAGGGTTTTGCCACCTGGATGACTGATTGCCTTCATATGCAGTCTGGATGGATAGGGTGTGTTTCCATAAGGGGGTCATATCCGCTGCGCCGCTCGTCTCGAAGAACTTGATGTGATAAAAAAGACAAGTGTCCCTCGCATGAAACATGAACCTTGTTTCACTGCTTGAACGGCAGACAGCCAGCATGCGTCGCCTGAAAGCCGAATTGTCTGTCGTGAAACGACTCCATATGTGTTTTCGCGCTTCTCGTGAGGAATAGCTCCTCACAGCCGACTCGGGTGACTCCTTTGACCCCGCGTGTTCCCCTCTATTTGGTGCCTGTTCTTGCTTTGCTAACGATTCGGGACGGTCTGTGATCTTCTCAAGAAGTTGCAGAGTGTTCCAGATCCAAACATGGTCAGCGAGGTAGAAGATATCATTGTCTGCTCCTTGGTCCTTTGCTCCCGCAAAAGCATAGGGACCACGCTCTGATCTTTTTTCCGCCTTTCTTAGCTGCTCAATCCAACCGGCTTTTATTGACTTGATGGCATTATCGATATAGTGAGCCGAGATCGAAGACGTGGAAAAGGAATCCCGGATCAACGCAAGCTTGATCTCATTGTATGCTTCTTGGTCCTTGGCTCCCGCAAAAGCATAGGGACCACGCTCTGGTCTTTTTTCTGCCTTTCTTAGTTGCCCAACCCAACCGGCTTCTATTGACTTGATGAAATCATCGAGATATTGAGCCGGGATCGAAGATATGGAAAAGGAATCCCGGATCAACGCAAGCTTGATCAATTGAAATGCGGTGTCTGTTGGGCGTTCGGGGGCCAGTGGATCAGCCGCATCAACAGAGATGCACTCTCCCGAAGCCCAACGATTGGGACTAAAGCGCTGCTTCTGACAATCGGAGCTGGGCTTGAAGCTTGCGATCACCCAATTCACATGCCCATTGCATGCGTTGCAGATTCGGTCGTAAAGTTTTTCGACTTGATTGAGATGGACGCCTGTGAGATGTGGTGATTTCACGACGTTGTCGTTGGAGTCAGATGAGGTTTTTACCTCCAGATAATCCCTGATGAAGCTTGCCGCCTCAAGAAGAAACTGGAAGGCGAAACTGAGCCGGCTTTAGTAAGGAGAAGCTATGTGACTGAAGTGATGCCATCGTCGATGCGGAAATAACTCACAAGCTTGCGAAATTGGTCAAACGATGACCCGACAGATCACCACAGGTCAGGGCCAGGACTGAATCTTTCACTTTCCCTTGATGGTGCTTGTCCTGCTCTTCCTTCTCGGGAAGTAGAGGTACTGGAATGCAGCACACGGAAAGAATATGCTCGATATTTCGACGAAAGAAATAGTCAAGTCTTGCATCTTCCGAGAAGACCTGGACGTCATCGAGTTGTTTTTCTGAGAACGCTTCTTTCATGCGAGAGAGTGCTGATGCAGGGACGAGTAAAGAAGGTGGTTCGGATGAGTCGTTTCTTAGTATCTGCAATTTGTATACAACAGTTACCTCGAGTCGATCGTGCTCTTCAAGCAAACGACCCATCACCTCGCTATCCATGTCGATTCTGGTGGGGTACGCATACTCATGTATGAATCGTTGTGGCAGTCCATTGAGAAAGGCAGTGATGCAAAGCTGAGCATGTACACTGTCGCCTTTGTGATTCCTGGTAAGTGTGTACCGACTGGGACTGGGCTTTGTCGAATACGATTCATGGTTGTATCTATTTTGATTGAACGAGTTGGCACTGTTTGACCAGTCAAGATCCCGTAAATTGATATCCAAGTCGATGTGGAACGATTCGAGAAAACTGATAATGTCGACAGGTGCAGCGCCAGGAGATCCCGTGACGATAAACTGCTGGAGTACTGCGCCATTCTCGACGAAGTACTGTGTTGTGCAGGTATATCCGCTGCCAAGTTCCTCCCTGGGTCTGCGCATGTACCGAGGCCAGCGGTCACATGTGAAACTGAGCTCGGGTTCTCCGAATTGATCCAAGTAGTTATCAGAGAACCCTATATAGCTGTATTCCGAGTCCGCCATGCTTGCAAGACACTTTGCTCGGTCCAGTATCAGGGATGGTTCCGGGGCGTCCCAGTAATCTGCCGATACAAAGCCAGACGGACTGTTTCCCAGATATTTGCAGAATTGCATAAGTCGCCCGTAAGAGTTGATGCTTGCAGTGGTTCCGCTATCGCCGATGGATACGAAAGACGATTTATCACTGGATAAATCAGGCTGGACCTGTGGGGAAGCAGTGTCGTCGCTGGCAATTCCACCCACGAGATACTTCCCGAGAGATTCAGGTTTGATAGCTTCCCACGGATCATCCATTTCGCAAAGGCCCTCTGAGAAAACACATCAGTGACGAACGAGGTAATCCATGGCAATCCCTGACAAGGGATTGGGTGGCACATCATAACGTACCGAACAAGGTGACCCATACATCCCTATGATGTAACATGTCTTCGATGTTTAGAGCATCGTCTCCTGGAATCTCAGTCAGAGATTGGAGCTTCAAAGTAAGAGTTATGGCCGATGCTGAGACAAGAAGAGGCTTGGCTCAAATTGTGCAGTAAGAAATGCCATCACTTACCAGCCATCCGCTTCAGCTTTTGACAGACTGCTTCCCCAAGAAGCTGGTCGCCCTCCAATGCCATTGCCCCAAACTCCCAAAGGCCACGATTCCTGCTTATCGCAGAGATCGTAACCACCAGCTTGACGACATGTTTTATCAATGTCTCCTGCTTTTCATTATCTAACAGGTCTTCGAGTTTGTCGAGTACCACGGAAATACCTGCGACAAAGTCTGCGCATCTCTCCTTCGATTGGATCACCCCATCAGACGCTGTATCATCCTGAGTGGTCACCCCAACCGGCTCACCGAGTTCCTCGAACAATTGTTGAATACTATCGAGCCACTTGGTTCTATCACGCGGCTTCTCGGTTGTGGTCACCCCATCCAGCTGGCTGGGTTCCTCGGAAAATAACCGTTGGATACTATCGAGCAACTTAGTTATACGACGCGGCTTCTCGGTTGCGGGGTCGGGATATTCGGCAGTATAGGGACGCTCGACGGATTCAGGGTTCTCGGCAGGTTCAATATGCTTGCCTCCATCTTGAGAGGGATTACCACCCTCCTGTTCATGAATAGACTTCTCAGAGAGTGCCCTGCATATTTTGCAGATCTCTTCAAGCTGAACCCTAAAATCCGTCAGATCAATGGCAGTGCCATTATCGGCAGGGCCCGGACGAGCAGTCGAGTCTGGGCTTTGTGCGGAGGTCTGCGGGTCTTTAAGGATATCGTTGACAGCAACGACATTGGCGACTTTTCCCCATCGGGCCAAGCGGACGAGGACGATGTTGAGCTTAAGACGGTGTACCTCGAAGTCCGGGATTGAGTCGGGCACCTTGACACTCTTCAATAGCTCGAGCGATTTTTTGAAGAGATCAGAGAGGTCAGGAGTCCCCATTGCATCGAGACGACAAGGTGTTTTGGCGACGGAGCGTCGATAGCGACGAATTGATCGGATGGGATATATGTGTCTCAAGGACGAAGTTGTGGTATCATGAAGAGGGATCCAGTTCGCGCCCTGGACACAGAGCTGATGCTGTGGGGACGTGGATGTGCACTCGTTGCCAGAGAGTCAGGCTTTATACGAGCAATGCCATACGGGGCCCAGAGACGACAATCGATAGAACTTATCCATTGAGTTGCTCGACTACTTCCAGCGCTGGCATAATATCAGTACACAATCTGAACCTGCGGAACTGGGTGGGGAGGGTGTGAGCGGCCGCCACGCCACGGGCCAAGATCCAGCCGTAACTGACAGCTTCGGATCATCGAGCTCGGCGCCGAATCGCCATTGGATCAGCATCTGGTGGTGTGTCCGTGTTGCCTGCGTGCGGCTGCAAAAGTGTGCGTGGATAATCATTGCCACCCTCGCCAATAATGCCTCCATTTCGGTGAGCCTGCACCATGGCGATATGGCGGGCTCGGTACGAGCGCCAAATGGTCCTTTATTGATCCGCTCGTCTCTGCACGTCTGGAAAAATGCAGAAGCCACACTTGGGCGGACGCTTCAGCTTGCTGGGAATATCAGGTCATGGAGCCTGTCCGCCACCCCACCACCTCGGAGTTGACATTCGACCAGCTTGCAGGATTTCTCAGCATCTCACATTAGAAATCAACAACGCGCAGATAAGGAAGAGCATGGTGAAGAAAAGGCGCTGCCTGGATCTCCAACTCACGGTCAAGGCATTGGCTCGATATCAACATGACCAAAGATGGATGGGTCCTCGAAAATCCCAGTTTTTGGGCCCGATAGCAACGAGATCCCATCAGCTAGCCTTGTCCCGTTCCGTATATTATTGTGACGTAGATAACTGATAATCCTGAAAGGGTCGTCAGAATGGACTGGGACAAACGGGATTAGTTTATAACGGATAGAAATTGCAAAGTTTATACAGAAACCAAGCACAATATGCAGGAGCTCAAACGACAGACTTGGTACTGTTACACTCGTCGAAAATCATGAAAATCATGAAATATGAGCCAGTACTCACGGTAATCTTGACAAAACAAAAACAAAAATCCTCCTCCCAGTCATATCATGCCCGGAAATGCAATGTCTACGGCTCCTTCGTCCGATATCAAGTACCGAGCCAGGGGTATAAAAGCCATCCGACGCTGAATGCGAATGAACCAAAGCGTGCCCTCGCTGACGCCCTCGCCCTTGCCCTGGAACCGGGCCAAAACCAGATCAAGCAGACTATCAAATCAAGAAACATACCCACCATCATCCAACGAGTTCTTTTTTCCTCTTCTTTTTCGAGAGTCAACCTTCACAGCAACTTTGCTGTTTGGCCATCACACTTCCAAGTCCAGTTTCGTTCATTCCTGGTCCGGCTCCGCTCGCAGGCGGCGGTGTTGTCATGGGCGCTACAGATGTTGTTATCAAACTCGGTTCCGGGCTCAGGCCGTGCATCACGCCATTGATGTTGTAAGCCATCAACTCGGACGACGAAGCCTCGTTCTGCATGGCGACAGGCCGGACGTTGTTCCCGTGTATAGAGCACCCAAAGCATTGGCAATCATCGCCGCAGGGACACGACTCTTCGGCACCGCCGCAGCTGTCAAAAGGATAGGAGACGAAGAAGAAGTTGTCTGCCGGGTAATTCTGCTCCTCGCCGGTACCCGATGTGGTGTCCGACGCCGGCGTCTGCGGCGCTGGCGGAGACCCCTCATCCATGGGTGCAATTGTCGGCGCGTTTGCGTTTGTCGGGGTCGAGGGGTGGCGCAGTTGCGCGTGTGTCGGCATGCTGATGCCTTGGTGGCTGTCAAGCGTGCCACCCTCGATACTACCGCGGCGGTGCTGGTCCTCGAGCATGCTTGTCCATGCTGACCGTACGTATTCCTTGGTGGCATCGTTATATGGGTGGGCTGCGCACCCGAGGCACTGGCACCCGGTGCCGCAGTTACACTCGTGCATGATACCTGGCTGCGGAGACGCGTTTGGTGGCGGGGCAATACTGCCGAGCGCGCCAAACGTCATGGGCTGAGACACATGATTGAACGATTCCTGACTGTTGTGCTGCGGCGCCACTGGTGCAGGGGCTTCCGGCGCTGGCCCCTGGGGATCCCAGGTCATGTTTTCCATCATTTGCCGCCACTGCTCCGGCTGGAGCGGCTGCAGGTATGACCCGTAAGATGCAGGGTAGGTGAACACGGTAGGCTGCGGGTAGTAGACCTCATACATATCCTGTAGAGCCGAGACCGGCTGCTGGAAGGGCGAAATGTTTACTGGGGAGGATAGGGCGGTCTCGTCGGATGATGCCATGACCGGCTCCTTTGGCTTGGATGAGCAGCAGCTGCCTGCTGTAGCCTTGCGTTCCGTCGGTGTGGGCGGAGGCAGTGATGGCTGCTGATATGTTTGAGTGGGAGCAGACGATGCCCTCGGAATATCGTTGGTCTTGTTGGGGTTCTGGGCAGAGCAGCATGACGATGTGCCATTGGCGCCGTTGGGCATGGGCGACGCGGCGTTGTCTGTGCTGTGATGGCCAGGGGGCGCATGGCCGTTTGCGCTCAGCTCCGTTTGTATCGGGACCAGCGCCGACGCCAGCGCCGGCGCCTGGGCCTGGGCCTGGGCGGGATTGTGAGGCGAGGAGTGGTCCAGCGGTGCGAACCGGGATGAGAAGCCTTGATACATGAGGGTCTCGGGATAGCCATGGCCGGTGGCCGTCTGCGCAATGGCCGGGGATGCCCCGAACCCAAAGGAAGCAGCGGTGGTATCGACGAGCGGCGGCGGCTGGGCCATGGATTTCAGCTGCGACAGCCCGTTGCTGAACGGTCCTGATAGGATGTTGACGTGGGACGAATCCGTCATGTCCAAGGTCGCGAGACCCATGGACGACTTGTGGGCCGATATCTTGGCAGCCGCTTTCTGTACCCTATACGACGTGGACGGTCGCCCTGTAACCGAAGGCGATGATGTTGCCGACGAGTTTTCGCTCTCGCCCTTGGCGGGTACGCCCGGAAGGTTGGGGTCGGAATTGGCACCTGCGGGCGAGGGCATAGATACGGAAGCGGCGTATTCGAGCTTGCCGGCGGCAGCCGTCCCGCAGTGACAGGTCTGGCGTTTGGGGATGGCGGCCGTGACAACGCTGTAAGAGCAGCCACGCATGGGCTGGTGAGGGCATGAGCTCAGCGGTCGGCCCGGCTTCCGGACTTGAACCATGACCCGTGAGTCGGCATGGGTGCATTTCGTGGATCGGTGGCCGCGAATGCATGGTGGGCTGGACGGAGCCAAAGTCAGCATCGGGCATCATCAGCACACACAAGGCGCACGTCATGGGTAGGCTTACCATGCTACCTTGTGCCCGCCGATGATAGGCATCTTGGTACTCCCTGCCCCCCCTCCTCACGGGCGATATATGGCGGTCCTTTTGGGGTGGTAACGATGCGGATTGCCCAGGGTTGTGGGCTTCTGGGGCGTGTGCCTCCTCAAGCGGGTCGGGTTGTTGCAGGCGGAGACTGGCGGCTGACGGCCGGGGTCGGCATGGGAGCTATGGCTATCTATCGGAAGGACGTTTGGATCTCGAGGTCACAGATGGATGCTCGATTCGTCAAGAGTGAGTGTGAAGCGTGACGGCTGGAGAAGTCGGTTGTTGGGAGCTCTGATTTGGAAATGAGCGTCTCGAGACATCAAACCAGAATACCGGATGGATGGATGGATGGATGAAACAGTTTTGGACAGGCCCGTCCTACTCTTTCTCTCTCTATATCGCCCTCTCTTTTTTCTTCTTTCTGGGCGTAAGTTGGATTCCTTCTTGTTATATTGTCGGGGAAGCGCCCCGCGTGTGGTTGAGCAGCAAAAACAGACTCGCCCTCGCCCTGGCTGTGATGCTGCTGCTGCTGCTGATACTCAGCTGGACTACGAGGAACTTCCTTTCAAACTTCCCGCTCTCCTTGTGCCAGGACGTGGCAGGACGTGACAAGAGTGTGGGGCGGAGGATTAAAGCGCTATTGTGGTGAATTTAAAGAAAGAATTCGAGACATGTCCGATTGCAGCGCAGAGCCGCGATTCCTCGTGCAGAATGTGGGTTGGTTGGGGGTTGGTCGAGGATAACGACGACCACGAGAGTGTGGGGTGAGGAGCGAGGGGGGTAAGCCGGCTAGAGAGGGTTGGCCCTGGGCGGTTGGCCCTTAGCCTCGAGCTGAGTCAACCCAAAGGCAGAGCAAGGCCAGCCAGCAGGAATTTTCAAAAGAGGCACGAGAGCCGGGGCCCGGAAATAACGAGTTGATGGAGAAGCTGTGGATAGACCGGTCGGTGGCGCCGTTATTTGTGCAGGGCCAATGAAAAAAAAAAGGCTAGAGATGGGAGAAGGAAGATGAAGGTGAGGGGGGCCTGGGGGAAGAAAAGGAGAAAAAAAAAGCGCAGATTTGGAGCCTGAGGAAGAAAGTGCTATCAAGGTAGTATTAATCATTAATCAATAGACGTGCCCGGATCCAGATTGAGCAACGGGCAGGCTGCAAAGGAAGCTGCAAGGCGTGCCTTCCGCGCCTTCTTATTCTCTAGTCCTGAGTTGCCTGAGGAGTCCTGAGTTGACCTGTCAACCAGGCCCCAGGCCGTCGGCCATTGCTAACGCCTCTTAGTTATCAGATTGTCTCCCCAAAGCTCTGGCGATGGCCAAGCGAAAACGGCAGGTGCGATGGAGCGTACACGAAGCACTCGCATTGCATTTATCAGGCAAAACGGCCAAAAAAATACCAGGAGCCAGATGGATTGTCGTTCGGCCAAAGTTGCTGATTGGCTGAAAAGTATCCGTGATAAACGATAACGATAACGAAAACACGGTATCTGGATTAGCGTCAGGTACAAATTTTATATCGGGTTTATTTTTAATTTTTTTTCTCTCTCTATTTTTCTTCTCTTCTTTCAACATGGCGGAAAACGATGACGGTTCACAGCAACCATGGATGGCTCGCAAGAACTCCTTTTCGTACGTGCCATCGTCTCGATCCCTTGCGCCGTTCCATGGGATAAATGTCAGATCCTTGGACGGAATAGGTCCTTCGCTCTCTGCACACGGCGTTGAGCAGGTTTTGATTGGCCCCCGACACGTATGGGGGGGGGGCAACAACAACTTCAACTTGCAACCTTCGGGTGATCCATCCTCTCTATCAGCCATGGGCCGCCCTTCTTGCCAACTGGCTGTGGAGGGGTGATGAGATTTCACTGAAAACCCGTACCCATTATTCGGCCAAGTCCATCAAAGGTCGAGGCCGACCGCCACGCTCGGCACACCTCTGAAAGCGACAGAGTCCCGTCTGAGCCATGGCGACCTGGACGTACTTTTGGGGTAGTATGACGTGACAGCACTGACATCACTGAATCTGGATGCTTCCGTGCTCACGCCATCGAGGGCGTACGGGTGGGCCGAAGGGCAGCGCCATCGTTGTCTCCGTTGAGCCAAGCCATGTATCCTGGGGGCGGCCGATAATTTAAAAAAAAAATGTATTTTTTTTTAGAAAATTTTACTTTGTCGACTGATGATAATTCTGATGATAATTTTGATGATAATTCAGATGATAATATAGTCCGACCAGACACAGCAACCTACACAACTTACACATGACACCTTTTGCGACAGCAACCCAATTCAAAGCCCGCTACAGCATTTATCCATCAAACGTAATCCAATCAAGGCTCGCGCGTGCGCGGTCGCATCTGTTGGTGGGCATCTGCCGGTACCAGAAGCAGCGTGGCCATTTGAGTTGGCCGGAATCAAAAGTCCATTTTCGCGCAAGTCGTGCCAACCCCGCTCCCTACATTTGTCCCTTGGAATATACCGGATAGACGCCTGTACCGAGATCTTGCAACCTTAAGCCTCAAGACAACACCGGCAATACTTCGCCCGACGGCCGGTGGCCCGGGCTTGTGGACGAAATGTGGAGAAAGGCGGCCCGGCACTTCTGCCCCTCCCTCCCCTCGGAACCAACGTCGAGTCCGAATCCCCCCGAAACGGGCCCACCACAGATAACAAATACCAAGTAATGGATGGACAAATCCCATGTGTACATTTGGGGGCGAGCCGAAAGGACTTTGGGAAAGGAGCCCATCCCGCTCATCCACATGCCAGACTTGGTCGACCTATCGGGCTGTTGATACTGCACAGCTCCATTCGAGACCATGTGCCATTGGTGTTATTCTAGAAGGATTTTGGGGGCTCCAAAGCACAGCCCACTCAGGTACCATGATCCCACCAGAAAGGTTCATGCGAGATTTCGGGGGCACGCACCAAGCAGAAAGCGCCATCGTGGGTGTAACAACATGCACCGTTATGGCAGCGTAGGACGAATCTGTTCCCCGCAGGTTATTCCAGGATTGCCAGCACTGACCTCCGTCGAGGGCGAAGGCCATTTCAAATCGTGGTGGCGTGTCTGGCACCACCTTTTTTCTGATGTGCTCTTGCTGACCTCGTTATGCACATGCGAGGACGCTTCAAAGGGTCCTCTGATGACAACCAACAACGACGCCGATGCAGACCTCAGCCGAGACAGATACCATCGAAGGAAAGAGCATCTCTACGAGGAAGCTGGCATCATCGCCGGTATACCTATGGCCCTGGCCGACTTTTGCGGAGCGAGGCTCAGACACAGCCTTGGGTCCGCTGGCCTGGGCAGTGTAGGTTGGGCATGGGGCCGGACGCTCATGTCCGCGTCCTGACGGGCGACCCGAAGCAGCGCTGTTCTGTTTACATGATGCTGGCGTTCCGGATCCTCCTTCCACTTCCCCTTCCCACCCCCCTCCCCTCTCACCCCTATTCTTTCGTTGCCGTCCAGTTCGACTCTGTTATTCTGGCTATTGGACACGCCAACTCGGACCAACCCGGGCTTGAGCAATTCCAAAGTGACTTGAACAAAAGGCCACGTTCCGGATGTATTGCCCGCTGGCCCCTGGGGATATGTAACCCTTTTGTTGCCAGTCACAGTCCTATGACCACCGGATGTTGGCTCGACGAGTCTGGGGCGCGTGACTCATTATTGGGCTTAGGGACCAGACAGACTTCAGAATGTGTGCTGCGCTCAAGTCGATAATGAGAGGCAGGGGATCCAAGTATCGTCAGCTACCGCAGCACTCATCACCAGTGTTAGCCAGAAATACAATTAATCTACTGGTTGCTGGGCTTAAAAGACAGAGGTTATCACGTCTTGCTGTGTAATTTATCGAGGCCTAGGTCGGATGGGTTCACATCTATCCGGCCGAACAAATATTTTAATGATAAAAAAAATACAAAATTATCTCTTGACGATGTGCTATAATAGTTGTCGTGGTAAAATATCGCGGGTAACTACATCTTCTTGTGTCAAGTTACTGATTTATCTGCATAATATAAATGATGAGATAAATCCAAACCAGACACACAACTTGATGTGATGCCCGCTGCCTTTGATGAGATGTCCTTGTCTGGACTATAATCGTAAAATATACCATAAAAGAATCAGCGTCTCTGGCTGGATACTGCCCGTGATGTTGGCAGATATGGGCACGGTGATGAAGAGTTGAATCTCTGGCCGCTCTCCTACATGATAAGGGCATTCGTTTTCCAGGGGATATTCTGGCGCCATGTCAACAGTTAAATAGGTTGTCGACTGGAAAGTTGATCCAACTATTCTCGGAGCTTTGAGCGTGAATTTGAGTCGATTATCAGAATCAGATCGCTTCGAGTGATCTATTCTGCGATGCAAAGATGGATACCAACCAGCGTGAATTGGGTTCTCAGAGTGAGCACCATTAACGACTTCCTCTCGCCGTCTTGTGCTCTTCCTGGAAGCCAAAAAACTCCTTCACCTCGTTGTTTGGGCAGCAGGGCGAGATCTGCAGGTTCAATTGGCGAGGGAGTTTGGTGGTACACATTGATTGCTGTGCTCCCTCGGAGTGTACCTTTTCTCTCCAATGTGCTCTTCTCCATCACTTTCCCATCACGTCTTTCTTCCCACAACATCTCGAACTTGTTTTCGCGTCACGCCACGATGGGCGAGTTTTATCGAGCACAAATCCGACCCCTTGATCATTATCTCTCTCTCCGGAAATGGTCTCTCCAACAAAACCCGCGACGTTGATCCCCGCACCAGACCAGGCCGAGAACAAAGTCCACAAGGGAGCAGGTGGCATCGCATCGTATCGCGTCGCGTACTCGTCCAATAATCCCTTGGACGATCGCCTGGACAGGCTGCAATCCTATGCAGGGATCTCTTGAGAGGATTGGCCTTGCTGCCAGCCTGGACGGATCCGATCCCCGGACCTCTTGGCTTCGCAGAGTCCAGGTGGTCGTATTTGGGCTACATCGTGATGACGGCTGGTGCCTACGCGTCTATTGTACTTTTTCACCCTGGCTGCTGCCCACGTCTACCTGCCAAGCGGGTAGACTGTAGGTACATAATATTTGAGTCCAGCTAGCTAATCTTATCTGCACGTCAGCAGCTGCCAGCCCAGCGCCATTTGCATTTGTCGCCGCTGCCATAATGGGATCGCAATTCGTCGAGATGAAATGCAAGAACGACTGCACCATCATCATCATCATTATCACTATTATCATCACCACCAGCCACCCAAAGTCAACTGCAGAAGCCAGTCTCGATCCCGAGCCAACAACGACGATTTGCGCCTCTCAAACCAAAAAAAAGAACGATGACCGCCGCCGCCAAGCACTCGACTTTGATCACAACCATTTAGCAAGCAAGCATAACTCGTCCTCACCAAGATCAACAACGGAGAGCGCTTGTTCAAGGAAACAATGGGGCCAGGTACCCACTTCCTCGGGCGGAAACGCCCCTGGAACCAATGGTCGGCTTCCATGGCCGGCCCTGGATCGGCGGTCCGGATCCGACTGGTCCCGTCACGTTTGCTGCGCCGGCCCCTTCGCCGAGTGGTCTTGGCCACCGCCGCCCTCTGCCTCCTCCTCGTCGGCGTGTCTCCACTATCGCCATTCCTCTGGGGTCTGCCGACATCAGGTGGCCTGGGCGGCACGTCGGCGTCGTTGTTCGGGGAGGGGCATGGCTGGGGATGGGCTTTTGGCCATGGGAGAAGCCATGACGTGCTGCGATTTGTGGATCCCTTGATAGGCACGACAAACGGAGGTTCGTGGCAGCCGGGAAACAATAGACCAAAGTAGCAGTCGGCTGAAAAAAAAAGGACAACAGGACACGTCTTCCCCGGCGCCTCTCTACCTTATGGTAAGCAAGGAGATCCCCAAACGCCATGACCGTCATCACGTCCAGCGCTGACGGGCATCTGTGCCGTACCAGGAATGGCCAAGCCGTGTCCCGACACAATGTCGCGCGGCGAGAACGCGGCCGGATACGTTTCTGATTCGAATCCCGTGATTGGGTTCAGTCACCTCCACGACTCCGGTAGGACGCGCCCGTCCTCTGACGGTCGCTACACGGTAGCTGACATGAGCTTCTAGGCACTGGAGGGGTATGTGACCCGGATCAAAGCGGCCTGCGCCCATGCTGATGCACGTACAGGCCGCCTCTCTTGGCAACTTCCCCATATTCGTCCATCCCGGATGCGAGCACGACAATGTCGAAAAGTGCCATTACGCCACGCTGTCGCGCATGGTCGACCGCGTCAACGACTCGGCTGAGGCACATGCCGGCTACTTTTCCATCAAGCTCGCCAACGGGGTCCGGGCTGAGATGACGGCCACGACCCATACATCTCTCTTCAGATTCTCGTTCCCGCCCGGACCCCAGGTGCACTATCTCGAGGAGAAAAAAGCGGTCCCCCTGAGCCCGGTCCTGCTCGTAGACATCAACGATATTGCAAGCAGCCGCAGCGTGGGCGGAGTGCGGGTCCACGACGGCTCTGGACGCATCGTCGGCCACGGCCAGTTCGACACGTCGTTTGGCCAGGGCACTTTCAAGGCGTACTTTTGCGCCGACGCAAAGGGTGCCAAGATAAGAAGGACGGGCACGTTTCATGGCAACACGCCGGCCGAGGAGCCCAAGTTCTTTGAAAAGACCATCTCGTCAGGTCGTGGCGGTCGTGGTGGTGGTGGTGGTGGTGGTGGTGGTGACGGTGCCTGGATCCAGTTCGAGGCGCCCAGGGCCGGACGACCGCTCATGGTGCGCGTGGGATTGTCGTTCCTGTCGACGGAGCAAGCGTGCGCCAACGCCGAGGCCGAGATTCCCGATTTTGGCTTTGGTGGCTTTGACCGTGTCGTGGCCGACGCCAAGGACGCATGGAGGGAGAAGCTCGGTGCGGTGCGGGTTGACGCCAAGGGCGTGAGCGACGAGCTTCAGACGGTGTTTTGGTCCGGACTGTACAGGACGATGCTGTCGCCGCAAAACTACACGGGCGAGAACCCGCTGTGGGGCTCGGAAGAGCCGTACTTTGATTCTTTTTACTGCATCTGGGACTCGTTCCGGGCACAGCATCCGCTCCTGACCATCATCGACCCGCCAGCGCAGACCCAGATGGTGAGGGCGCTGCTGGACATCTACAAGCACGTGGGCAAGCTGCCGGACTGCCGAATGAGTTTCAACAAGGGGTTCACGCAGGGCGGCTCAAACGCCGACGTTGTGATTGCCGACGCTTTCGTGAAGAAGCTTTCGGACGGGATCGACTGGGACCTTGCCTATGAAGCGGTGGTTTCGGATGCCGAAGGTAGACCAACCGACTGACTGACTGACTGTGCTATTTATTTATTTATTTATTATCCCCACCGCCCACGTTGATGCACGGGCTAATCGTTTTCCAAAAGAATCGCCCGACAATTTTGACGTCGAGGGCCGAGGCAACCTCGACAGCTGGCACAAGCTCAACTACATCCCCTGGGACGACGCCGACAAGAAGGCGCACGGGCGCAACACGCGCACCGTGTCGAGGACGATGGAGTACGCCTACAACGACTTCGCGGTGGCGACGCTGGCGCAGGGGCTGGGCCGGCCCGACGCCGAGTTCCAGAAATACCTCCGGCGCAGCGGGAACTGGCAGAACGTCTGGAACAAGGACCAGGTCGACTTCTTCAACGACGCCGACCACGGCTACAGCCAGCGGTCGCGCTTCACGGGGTTCCCGCAGCCGCGACTGCGCGACGGGACGTTTCGGTACCAGAACACGCGCACCTGCAGCCCCGTCAACGAGATGCACCGCTGCTACCTCGACACGTCCCTCAGCACGTACGAGGGCTCGCCGTGGCTGTACTCGTTCTACGTGCCGCAGAACATGGCGGGCCTGGCCGACATGGTTGGGGGGAGAGAGGAGCTCGTGGACAGGCTCAAGTACTACCACGAGGCGGGCATCGCCTACATGGGCAACGAGCAGTCGTTCCTCACGGTGTTTCAGTTCCACTACGGCGCAAGGCCGGGCCTCAGCTCGCGATGGGTGCGCAATTACATGGCCAGCCAGTTCAACGCCACCACAGGAGGGCTGCCGGGCAACGGTGAGTGGATGAGAGGCCAATGGTTGTGGGTTGTCGATTGTCGATTGTCTTGACTAACACGATGAAACGATGATGGCGACAACAACAGACGATTGCGCCATGGGAGCCTTCTCGGGCATGTCAATGATGGGCTTCTTCCCGGTCGCCGGGCAGGATGTGTACCTCATCGTCCCCCCCTTCTTCCACGAAGTCCGCCTGCGCACGCAGAGCAAGCGCGACGCCGTGATCCGCAAGACGGGGGACTTTGCGCGCGACCCGGATGCCATATTCATCAAGAGCGCCAAGCTCAACCGTCGGCCGTACCGTCTCAACTGGATCACGCACCAGTTTTTCCTCGAGGGAGGGACGCTCGAGCTCGAGGTCAGCAGGGAGGAAAGCGATTGGGGCACCAAAGAGTCGGAGCTGCCGCCCAGCTACGCGTCGGGGACGCTTTTTGACGCGACCGAGTTCATGGGCACTGGCGGGAAACCGGGACAGGAGAGTCTCGGAGGGGGAGCCAAG
The DNA here is from genome assembly GCA_026745395.1 of Tympanopsis confertula. Taxonomy (NCBI): domain Eukaryota; kingdom Fungi; phylum Ascomycota; class Sordariomycetes; order Coronophorales; family Scortechiniaceae; genus Tympanopsis; species Tympanopsis confertula. The sequence goes on along the minus strand of JAOYNU010102897.1, from coordinate 16,097 downwards.
GGGGGTGTTTCAAGGGCCAAGGGCGAGGCATGAGCATGAGCATGAGTGGGGGGATTTGTCGTCCCGCCCTATATATATGAAAATACAGTCACATAATAATAATACAAGGAAGCGTTCTTTCTGCAACCAAAGGTTTCACATGTGAGCGTTGGCATAAGTCATGGCATGTATGGCGGCTAGCTTCGGCACTATGTAATGAATCCGGTCAGAATTCTCAATAATAATAATGATAGGATGATGTCAATTTTTTTTAAAAAAAAACACCAAAAAAGAAGGGCGAGAAAAGATGACTTCCACAACCGTTGATAAAATCTCTTTTCTGATCTAAAGACTACTTTCGACACCATGGCCCGCCCACTCCCTCGAACCATCCTTTGGAGCTCATCTCGAAGCGCCCCCAGATGCAGGCCGCTTTCCACATGGCCACGGCCACTGCGTTCAAGCAGCAGCAGCACGCTGTCTCGCACGCCCGTCTGCCCAGCCCCGACAATACCGCTCATCCCCTCGGCGGCGCCATGCCATCAACATGATCTCTCCACTACACGATTATCGAGACGCGGCGCAGATGACGACGGCTTCGACCCCGCGGCGGTGGAGCGCGAACGCGACAGCGTCGACGTGTGCATCGTCGGCGGCGGGCCGGCCGGGCTCAGCGCAGGCATCCGGCTCAAGCAGCTCGCCAACGAGGCCGGCAACGAGTCGTTCCGCGTGCTGGTGCTCGAAAAGGCGGCGGAGCTGGGCGCGCACATTGTCTCGGGCGCGGTCCTCCAGCCGGGCTCCCTCGGCGAGCTCCTGCCCGGCTGGAACGACTCGGCCAACCCGTGGCGCTTCGCGCACGCGACGGCGGCGGGCAGCGACTCGATGCGGTTCCTGACCAGCACGGCGGCGGTGGCGCTGCCGGTGCCGCCGCAGATGCACAACAGCGGCAACTACATTGTGTCGATGAGCGAGCTCACGCGCTGGATGGGCGAGCGCGCAGACGAGGTCGGCGTCGAGGTGTACCCGGGCTTCGCGGCGGCAGAGGTGCTCTACGGCGCCGACGGGGCCGTGTGCGGCGTGGCCACCAACGACGTGGGCGTGGGCCGCGACGGCAGGGCCAAGGACAACTTTGAGCGCGGCATGGAGTTCAGGGCGCGCGTGACGCTGTTTGGCGAGGGGTGCCACGGCAGCCTGAGCAAGCAGGTCATCAGCAGGTTCGACCTGCGGCGCGACAGCCAGCCGCAGACGTACGGGCTCGGGCTCAAGGAGGTGTGGGAGGTGCGGCCCGAGAGGTTCGAGAGCGGCAGGATCGTGCACTCGATGGGGTACCCGCTGCCGGCCGACACGTACGGCGGCGGCTGGATGTACCACTTTGGCGAGAACCTGGTCAGCGTCGGGCTGGTGGTCGGGCTCGACTACGCGAACCCGTGGCTGTCGCCGTACGGCGAGTTCCAGAAGATGAAGACGCACCCGCTCTACAGGGCCGTGCTCGAGGGCGGCAGGTGCGTCTCGTACGCGGCCAGGTCGCTCGTCGAGGGCGGCCTGCAGTCGGTCCCCAAGGTGTCGTTCCCGGGCGGCGCGCTCATCGGCGACTCGGCCGGGCTGGTCAACGTGCCCAAGGTCAAGGGCAACCACAACGCCATCAGGTCGGGCATGCTGGCGGCCGAGGCGGCGTGGGAGGCGCTGCGGTCCAGCTCCGACGACACGGGGTCGGTGTTCCTGTACGGCTACGAGAAGGCGCTGCGCGAGTCGCCCATCTGGGCGGAGCTGCACGAGGTGCGCAACATGCGCCCGTCGTTCCACTCGCCGCTCGGCGTGTACGGCGGGCTCGTCTACTCGGGCCTCGAGGCGTTTGTGTTTCGCGGCCGCGTGCCCTGGACGCTGAGCCACGGCGCCGCGCGCGACCACGAGGCCACGAGGCCGGCGCGCGAGTGCCCCAGGATCGAGTACCCCAAGCCGGACGGCAAGCTCACCTTTGACATGATGACGAGCGTGTCGCGCACCGGCACCAGCCACGACGAGGACCAGCCGGTCCACCTGCAGGTCAAGGACTGGGACGAGCACGCCCGAAAGGCGTGGCCCGAGTTCCGCGGCCTGGAGAACCGCTTCTGCCCGGCGGGCGTGTACGAGTATGTCGAGGACGAGAGCAAGGAGCTGGGAGTCAGGTTCCAGATCAACGCGCAAAAGTAGGCTCTCTCGTCCTTTTATCTACTGCTACGCATACTGACTGGAGGACTTTTGCAGCTGCATCCACTGCAAGACATGCGACATCAAGGCGCCTCACCAGGACATCAACTGGGCTGTTCCCCAGGGCGGCGACGGCCCGAAATACTACATGACATGAGTCGTTGAGAAGAGAGTTGATTAAATTTTGACTTTAATTTTGACTTGTATGACGCCACTGAGGAGTGGATTTGGCGCCCCCAAAAAAGGCCCCACAGCCAATCATGACACGTTTCGCATCGCAATGAAAATTGTTAGTGAGGTACTTGTGGCCTGCATCGCTCCACCCCACGGACCACCCACCCAATCCGCGTTTGGCGAGACACGCCCCTCCTTTTTCCTCTGCTCTTTTTTGCCTCCCTTGGCCGTTTTGTTTGATTTTGGATGTCCTGATAACGATGTGCCCACCCTTTGTGATGGCGACAAATCGTCAGCGGCGGCGTCAGCATGAGCCGTTGGGTCTTTTGCCACCTTTTGTTCGTATTCGACGATTGAATGAGATTGAAGCTGCGATGGGATTAGTCGCGTTTCTCTGCACTACGCGTAGAGGGCAGGGCACTTTTGCATGTACATCTTTATACATTTGCACATCTGCTATCCATCACCCCGCCATGTAACGCGATGATGGATGCATCCTTGTCACATGCCGCGCAAGTCGCGAAAAGCTTTTTCTTTATCTTTTTCGAAAGGTGGCCGACCAGGCTTTTGAGGGATTTTTCATCTCTTTTTGGCGACGGCGCGATCACTAATCGCTCTATGGGAAGCTTTTGTTCGGGCAGCCCTTTATTAGGCGGATCGGGGCCTCCGACTCGCTGGCCACGACGTCAGTCTGGTCTTGGCTCAGGCACCGGCCTTTACGCTATTTTTTTCGTGTCCGATAGGCCGCCCTCTAAGAATAAATAGATAAGAGGCGGATCACGCATCGGCCGATTCGCGTGGCCGACCGGGTCAACTCGATGAATGAGCTCACAAATGACCTTTTGGATCAGGTGTCTGATAAGACGAACCGGACCCGCAGCTATTAATGGAAAGAGATGGCGATGGTCCTTTGATATGGCGACCGCGTCACACGCGCTCGTCTCGTTCGAATCATGTGATCCTTAAGTTCTTTCTTCTTCCTCGTCTAAAACAAAAACAAAAACGACAAATTAATGGCCACTATTTGTGGGGATCGGAATTTCAGCTTGATGACTCACAATACTGTGTCACTGGGGGCACCTATCAAAAAGCGCTCCAGCCAATTTCCTTCTTCCTCTTCTTCTTCTTCTCTTCCTTCTCTTCCTTCTCCTCTTTCTCATCCAACCATCACTCCACGCCCGAGACAGGTATCACCAATCGCACAGGATGCCCTCTCCTTTCTCTCCAGCCCGCTGCGACTGACGCGCCCATCACTCCAAAGACCACTGGTGCATCCGAGTCCTTGTTGACGAATTATCGACCGACCGATTGATCGAGCCAGAGATGTCGCCGTGCGAAAAAGCAGACAAAGGTGGGTGTTTCAGACCCCAAGAGGACCTGTTCGCTGGGTCGCGCAGAACCACGGATGCAACAAAGGCAGACGGGGCAGAAAGGGCGGTAAAAGGATAGCAGCGTTTGCTGTTTTGCATGCTGTGCATCAGGCGAATGCACTCCCTCACAAGGCATGGGTGGGTGGTACGCCATCCGGCATCGTGGAAGCTGGGTGCCGCCGAGACGGCCAGAATGACGACGACAATCTTTGGGCTGCGAGTGAATAGGAGCGGAGGAGTGCGGCGTGCGGCTAGGTACGAGAACATCACAATCACAGCCACAAGGAAGCCAAAACAGGGGTGTGTTGTCGCTCGCTGAGCCATTAGGGCAGTACTTCATACTAGTGCCCCATCCCAGCATGGCACAACAAAAAAAAAAAGAGCAAAAGACAGAATCTGCACTATCCCGCGCCGTGATTGGCCCCAGCTTCCTGCCAGGACCGCCAAGGACCGCCAAGGACCAGGGCTTCAACCGCCACAAGGAATCGGGTTTTGTTGCCTGGGCCGCCAGAGTCGAGCCAGTGCACGGGGGCGTGTTCGCAGTGACCGGGCCTATGAGTCACGCCCTGTGCCCGTAAAAATTATAAGTAGCCAGCCCTCCCTCCACACACACGCGTGTTTCCAGAGTCCAGCGCCCCAACACCAGGCCACTCGTACCTATACAGCGATTGGCCCACCGTCTTTTCCCCTCATTTTCCAACTCTATTTAATCCACCTCCTCTCCCTTCGGTTACCGACGCTTTTTTTTTTTTCTTTCTTTCACACTTTTTTTTTGCGACTGTGGTCGCAGAGAAAAGGAGAAAAAGAAGAAGATCAAAAAGAGGAAGAAGAGAACTTACCATTAATATCTCGTTTGACCAAGGACCGGATCAGGACTCGCGAAAGCGATACTCTTCATCCGCAGCCCCAGACCTCTCCCTGGCCTGGCTGTCCCTTCTTTCGACGCCCGTTACCTCGTCGATATCCTTCCCATCTTAGAAAAACAACAACCAAAAAAAAGGCTTTTTGCGGGATTCACTCTTTATCATCATCGGGAACAAAGAAGGAGCAACGGGTCCCCCGGCGGCGAGACTCATTCGACACAAATTAGGGTTGGAATAAAGGGATTGAAAGACGTCCCTTTGCCTACACCTGCCATCGTCGTTCTTGTCCGCCGACTTTTCCGCCTTCTTCACGCATCTGCAGGAAAAGGAAGCAGGACGACGTCCACCTTTCAGAGTAGACTTGTTCGCGCGTCGGCCGATCCCCAAAATAGAAACTCGTGTGTTTGCATTAAACCCTTTGCTGGTTTGGTCGGTGCAGAGGCGATCCGAACATCGTTGGTTGTCGTCAGTGTGGGTTTGAGAACGAGCCGGCTCGACGACGATTTCATCCTCGCAATCCAACAGAGGACGTCGATCCCGAAACCATTGACCGGAATCTCGTGCCCGCCGCCAGACGACGTGACCAACTGATCGAGGACCTCGGCCGCCATCCATCCATCCCACTTTGAGACCATTGCGACCATTTGCGTGCAGTCCTTGTCATCGATCGCGACGACGACACCTTGTCGCAGCGTGTGTAGGGGAGACATTTACTTGTTCATCTCCCGTATTCGGTAAGCTTATTTTTATCTTTTTTTATTTTTATTTTTTTTGCTCCTTTGTCTCCTTGACTTTGTATTGTGTGATTAGAGGTGATGGAAATATCATCATTTTTTGTTGTTGATCCCGCGCAAGTTGACTCAGCGCAACCGCTGCTGGTTTATTTAATTCAACCTCCCCAAACAGCAAACAATCCCCCCCACTTCATATATTTTTTTGCTCGCCCGCCATCTCCACAACAACTTGGCACAGCAATCCGGATTTTGGCGAGCCGCTCGTGCCAGCAGCTCCAAACGCCACGAGCCTCGTCCAGCTCTGCGATTATTTGTGCTGCACTTTCTGTGGTCGCGCGCAATTGCTAACCTGGCCTCTTTCCGCAGCTCGTCATCCAGGCGGCCGGCTTAACAATCAGGCCAGGCAATCGATCGGGCAATCAACCAAGCAAAACCAGTCAATCAGTCAATTCTCTATCGCCGGCGATTTCGTCATTGCGCATCACGATGCAAGCTATCCAGACCCACCCCGCAACGGCCGCGCAGGCCAAGGCCTTCACTGCGCCCGGATCTCTCTCCTACCCCACGAGCGCGCAGGATCTCGAAAGCCAGCCTCAGAAGCCCGTCGCCCTTCCCACCGAAATCCCCGCACCCCCGGCCACACCTGCTGCCGCCACCGCCGCCGCTACCACACCTGGACCCCAAAACCAGGGTCCCAGCGGCATCACGCCCACGCTGCAGTGAGTCGTCGTCCCCTGGAGGCTGTTGCTAGAGACAGCCTTGACGCTGACACGTGGTGGCAGGAACATCGTCGCCACTGTGAACCTGGACTGCCGTTTGGATCTCAAGACGATCGCTCTGCACGCCCGCAATGCCGAGTACAACCCCAAGGTAGATATGTGGCCTTGCCGGGCTGTCGGGTCTGGACAGGCTGTGCAGATTGGCTGACTATGACGACTTGTAGCGTTTCGCTGCTGTCATTATGAGAATAAGAGACCCCAAGACCACCGCCCTCATCTTTGCCTCGGGAAAGATGGTGGTTACCGGAGCAAAGTCTGAGGACGACTCGAGGCTGGCCTCGCGCAAATACGCCCGCATAATCCAGAAGCTCGGATTCAACGCAAAGTTTACAGACTTCAAGATCCAGAACATTGTCGGCTCGTGCGATATCAAGTTCCCCATCCGTCTCGAGGGTCTCGCTTCGCGCCATCACAATTTCAGCTCCTACGAGCCCGAGCTGTTCCCTGGTCTCATCTACCGCATGCTCAAGCCCAAGATTGTGCTGCTCATCTTTGTCAGCGGCAAGATGTACGTTGGCCGCTGCTGGCTTGTACTTTTCTGAGGCCCAAGTGGTCCAGATCAATCACAATGCTGACCGCTGCAACAATCAAAACAGAGTCTTGACTGGTGCCAAGGTGCGCGAGGAGATTTACCAGGCCTTTGAGATGATCTATCCAGGTTCGTGCCGAATTTGTGCTGGGGCCACCGCCACCGCTCCTGTCTAACTTGTCTTTGCAGTGCTTCAGGATTTCAAGAAGCAGTAAACACGTGCGAGGCGGCGGTCTGCACCGTCGTCCGACTGACTCGCTCTCTCCACCTCCCATCCATACCCCATAAACCTTTGTACCATTAAACAGATGATACCGCCTTTGCTGGGCACACAATACCCCCATCATCTACCATCAATCAGGTCTCTGGAACAATGCCCTAGATTCCTTTTTTTTTTCGGGAAAGAGGTCCGGCAAGCCCTTCCCGTATATCATGTGTATCCCCCACACCGCTGTGAATTGCATTGCATCGGCGTTAGGAAGAATGCCTCGATGGCCAAAGGCCTATTGGAAGGCAGTCTCACATAGTATAGGCAGTTGAAGCCAATAAAAGCTCGTGAGACGTCGATTTGCATGGCCTGGGCGAATTGCGTAGCGTTTGAAGAGTTTGAGTATAATATCAAGAGCGGGGGTAGCCACGCATTGATAGAGTTACAATATCAACCCGACACAAGTCTGTCCATAGGAAATAAAGTTGTCGGGCCCCGAGCACCAGCTCTTGGGCAGAACGAGAATTCCAATAAAAAAAAGCAATAAATCCGAAGGCTGTGCTCTGTTGAAACCATCCAGAGACGTTGACAGGCTTTTCAAGGTTGCGTCTTATCTCTCTATCTCTCTATCTCTGTTATCTTGTTATGTAAGCAGATCAACGGCCGTCCTCGCCTTGCGCAAGCAGTCACAAACTCACAAACTTACAAACTCACCCACAAACTCATCTGAGCTTCCTGCGCTCCCTCTCGAGTCTGTGTGACGAGCCAAAAAAATATAGAAAAAAAAAAAAACTCACGATCCTCCCAGAGCATGTAATCGGGCGAACGCGTCATCATGTCTTCTGCCGGCAAAGGACAGGGACAGCAAGGACAGCAAGGACAACAAGGACAAGGACAAGGCCAAGGACCCCCCGAGTTCCCCGCCATCGAGACCAGGCTGGCAAAACCGACCAAGAAATCGGTGTTTGAAAAGTCGCGTGCTGAGGCCGAGGCCAAACGCCTGCGCGAGGCGGAGGAGACGGCTGCCGTCTATGAGGACTTTGTCAAGTCGTTTGATCGCGACGACGGTTACCCAGGTCCGCCGCCGTCGTCGTCCTCGCAGTACTACAGCAACCAGCCGCACCAGTATCGACGGTTCGATCGCAGCCATAATGCCTCGGGAAGTGATGGCCTCCACAGACAACAACAACAACAACATCAACAGCAGCAAGGGCCACCACAGCAGCCCGGGACGGGAGTGGGGAGCGGACGACGACACTTTGGCGCACCCCCGACGGGGCCGTCGGCCGGCACGTTGCCCAAGAGTGGGCCCGGGAGCCTGGGGCCACCGCCCGCCTCGTTTGGCAGGAAGAGACCGTTTGAGGCGTTCCAGCGGGATGCCAGGAAGCGAAGCGATGACGGGCGGCTGGCGTTTGACGACCAAGATGCAGGAGGGAGGGGGCCCAGAGATGGTGACCGCGACAGAGACAAGGAGCCGCCTTTGACGGTGCTGCGCGCATTCAACACGAGCGACGATGACGAGGACGAGGAGGGTGCGGCGTCGGCTTCACGGGCAGCCACCACGCTCGCGCGGCCCACAATCAAGCTCGAACATCTCCCTCCCGGCACGTCGCCTGCCGTCATCAAGGCGCTCATCCCAGCCGGCCTGGCCGTCGAAGCCGTCAAGATGATGGCTCCCTCGCAGCCGGCCGGCACCGAAAGAAAGTCCATGGTGGCCATCGTTACCCTGGCCCAGGACACGCCGGCAACGGAAATCGACTCGGCAGTCAGCGCACTGCAGAACAGATACCTCGGGTACGGCTATCACCTCTCCCTCCACCGGCACCTCTCGTCCAACCTCACGACGGCCCCGCTGGTCTCTCTTGGCTCGTCGGCGACCCAGCCTTTTGGGGCAAGGCCCGTCAGCGCCGGCTCCGGCTCCGGCCACGGCCACAGTCACAGTCACAGTCACAGTCACAGTCACAGTCACAGTCACAGCCACAGCCACGGCCACGGCCACGGCCACGGGCCTCATGGCTACAGCAGGCGCTTCGCACCGCCGTCCTCGTTCGGACCAGGCGTGAACCGTTCCGGTCTCCTCCACGTGCCCGTCCGGCCGCCCCGCACCATCAAGACCATCCGGCTCATCAACCGAGTCATCGAGGGCACGCTCAAGCACGGCGCCGAGTTCGAGGCGCTCCTCATGACACGCCCAGAGGTGCAGCGCGACGAAAGGTGGGCGTGGATCTGGGACGCCCGCAGCGAGGGCGGCATATGGTACCGCTGGCGGCTCTGGGAGATCGTCACGGGCGGGCAAAAGGCGTCGAGGGGCAAGTTCGTGCCGCTCTTTGAGGGCTCGCACGCGTGGAAGATGCCGGACAAGCCGCTGCCGTTTGAGTACACGACCAGCGTGGACGAGTTCGTGTCTGACGGCGACTACGACTCGGACTCGGACGACGACTTGTTGGAGAGAGACGGCGCCAACAGGGACGGGAACGGCACCGACGGCAGGGCGTCCTTTCTGAACCCGCTGGAGAAGACGAGGCTGACGCACCTGCTGGCTCGTCTGCCCACGACGCTGTCGCGGATCAAAAAGGGCGACATTGCCCGCGTCACGACATTTGCCATTACGCACTCGAGCCGCGGGGTCGACGAGGTTGTCGACATGGTGGTGACAAACGTTGCGACGCCGTACGCGCTCACGGCGGCAAACCCGGACAACAGGAACAAACCCGCCAAGAGCGACGCTTTGCGTCCTGGGGACGACGACGACAGCAGCAACAACAACAACAGAGAGGAAAAGACCCTTGGCGGCGGCGGCGATGCGTCGTCGTCGGACCCCAGCGCCGCGAGCCTGGTCGGCCTCTACGCCGTCAGCGACATCCTCTCGTCGTCGTCCAACAGCGGCGTGCGCCACGCCTGGCGCTTCAGGCAGCTCTTTGAGGCGGCCCTGCGCGAGCACGACACCTTTGAGAAGCTCGGCATGATGGCGGAGCGCATGGGCTGGGGCCGCATGCGCGCCGACAAGTGGAAACGCAGCGTCAGCCTGGTTCTCTCGCTCTGGGAGGGCTGGTCCGTGTTTCCGGTGACGGCGCACGAGGAGTTTGTGAGGCAGTTTGAGGAGCCGGCCGAGCTGAGACGGCGCGCGGCCGAAGCGGCCGAGCGGGAGAGGGAGAGGGAGAGGGAGAAGGAGCGGAGGAGCGCCGTTGGCGGCGGGGGGTGGAAGAAGGTGGATAAGGAGGGCACTCTGGCGGCCGCGACTGCGGTTGAGGCCGGGCAGCCGCCAGGAGGGGATATCGAGATACCGGACGCAACGGACGATGCACCGGGCGAGCGTGTTGCCGGAAACCGCGTGGAAGAGGAGGAAGAAGACGATGTTGGGGGCGAGCCGATGGACGAGGTGGACGAGGAGGCGGGCGACGTTGAAGGGGAGCCGATCAACGAGGAGGGCGACGTTGAAGGGGAGCCGATCAACGAGGAGGGCGACGTTGAAGGGGAGCCGATTGACGAGGAGGGCGATATTGAAGGGGAGCCGATTGAAGATGACGATGGCAACGACGATGGCGAGAATGGTGCCGGACGGGTCTCTGTGGCGATGCCGGGCCAGCGAAAGCGGACGAGGGCGGCGGATATGTTTTCGGAGCCAGACGGAGAGCGCGACTAGGAGTGCATGAAATGTGTTGACTGATAATCTCACGCTCCAGTAACTATCACTGCCTCGGTGATACTCAAGCCAACGATTCAAGCATTGAGAGCACGAGTTCAGGTCAGAATGATTTAACTAAACGCCACTGATATCAATTCTAAGGGTTGGCTTGTCAAGATAAACATTCAAACCACTATATTGACTCGGACTCGCCCAAAGCTTGTTATTGAACATGGTGCTGATATCAAGTATCAAAATTGCCACGATCCAACCAGATACCTCGTACTCTGCACACAGACCGCCTGGAAACGCCGCATATAGCCAAAGATGAATAAATATATGAAGCAATATCCAAATAACATGTCGCGACGATGGATAGTATGGCCGACGGATAGTGTGGCCGCATTTCATCTGGTCGAGCGCGGGCACATCCACGTGCCAGATAAACAAAACCGATTTTTTAAAAAGGACCCGCCCCCGGGCTCAATCCACAATTTCTGTCGTTGATGTCGTCGTCGTCTCCGTTACCGAGTACGAGTGCTTCATGACCTGGACCACGCGCCAAATGCCAAAGGCAATGGCGGCGAGCACGAGGAAGAGGATGATGATGATGATGGCGATGGTGTCGTTTGGCTTGACCATCGTGGCGACTGGTGCGCGGAATGCAAGCAGAGCCAAGGCCCGAGACAGGCCTGAGGGGGTTTGGAGTTGTTTGTTTGGTATTATCGCTGCTGTCTGAGAGCCATTGTCAGTTTGGCGAGGATCGTGGGCAGCGCAGCCAAAGCGTACGTACGTACGTACCTTGTATTTATCCTTATAATCTACAATCTGGACTTTTCCGTCATGTTAAAAAACTGGATTGAAACAATAAAGATGGGAAATGAGTGTGGTTGCAGAAGGATAGCGGCTGGGTATGGCAGGTTGCCGGGCCAGCCACCTCTTTTCATTAAACAACGAGCGCGTTTACGTTTCCGAGACAGGGGGCATAAAAATATAGATAAAATATAAATAATACAACAATGAAACCTGCCAATGGGCACGAATGCGCCCCACACCAACCACGTCAGCAGCGGAGCTGCGGGAGGCGATCGGGTTCAGAGAGAGGAGCGTCTTCGAGCACCAACTTTGAGCACTTTAGAGCACCTCGTTGAGTACACACACCTCCAGAGTACCTTGTATCGTCGAATACATTAAAAGACATACAATCCGGTACAACCTGCCGGAGCTCCAACGGGCCAAGCCCGACTATGCATGACCTCTCCATCTCCAGACTGCCGAATCCGCCACGAATGCCCTGAAAAAGCCCAAGCAAACAAATTATCCATATTCTCTGCATGCCGACGCCAGCTAGGCTTCGTCGTCGTCTTTATCCGCCTTGACTCGGCCGTCAATCTCGACTGGCCCCTGAGGGATGATCTTGACGTGGCGTTCGTAGTACTTGAGCATCTGCAGAGCGAGAAGCGCGCACGAGGGTCAGCAAATGGCACGAAACATGCGACGACGGAGTGATAGATAGTGTTGGACCCACCGTCTGCGGCGCCCGGTTGTAGATCACATGAGGCGCGTGTTGCGACTTTTTGCCGTCTTTCCACGTCACGTAGATCATCAGGCCCCCGTTGTCGCCGTCGGCGCAAGCCTCGACAGTATCGATGAGCTCCTCCCACGACCCCACAGGCGGCTTCCACGTATCCGCCGCCCTGCCGGCGTTCTTGTCCTTGGGGTGCACATCATCGCCGCTGCGGGAACGCTTGCTGGATTGTGTGCTCGACGACGAGCCGGCCCCGGGTACCAAAGAACGGCCTCGCTTCTTGCCCTTGATGGCCGCTTTGGTTTGCTCGATGATGGCATCGCGCCCGCCCTTGCCGTCAAGGTATTCCTCGAGTATCTCGGACGCGCTCTCCCTAAAAACGCAATGAGCATCGTTGCACGGGCCGAAAAAAAGAAGAAAAAAGAAAAAAAAAAAAGACCTACTTGAGGTTCTCTTCGGGCTCCCATGTCATGTCCTGTGGGTTCGGCCAGCCTTCCCACTTGACTTGGAATTGTATCGCTTCCTGAGCCGTGTTAGCTGGGGCTTTGCGCCAGGGGGGAAGGATCACATGCCGTCTTTATGTCGTACTTATGGCTGACGATTTTTTCCACGATAAACCTGGAGACGCAGCAGCCATTTAGCCCGAGTGTTTCTTGGCCACCAACAAGGTCAGGCATGGCCGTGTACTGACTCGTCCTCATCGAGCTCCTCATCCCCCCCCTCGTCGCCAGCGTTGCCATTGGCGTCGTCGTCGACTTCGTCCTCGTCTTGGGGCGATGAGTCCTTCGTCGTGCCGTTTCCCTGGGCCTTGGCTTTGCGAACCGGTATGGCCATCTCCTCGGAGGAGTCAAACTCGTCATCCTCGATGGCTGAGCGGAGAGCACCATCATCAGCATGGATTGTCTCTCAATCGGCGCAGGCGAGGGCGAGAGCGCCGCGCATTGAGAAACGTGGATTTGGCTGGTCGCGACGAGATGGCGTTGGCGCTATAGCGGTCGCGACAAGTGCCACGCGCGCAAAGATCAGAGCAGCGTTGGAGCTTCCTTACCTGGAGGCATGTTTGCGGTGCAGCGTCAATTGGCAGCGGGAGGCGAATCTGACGACTCTGGCGGCGCGTCAAGCTGATGCGACAGCCTTGTTGTGTTGCGGGTTGGTGTCGAGGTGGAGGCGAGGTTGTCGGAGCTGAAAACGATTTCAAGTTTTTGATTTCAGGAGACAGAAGAAGAACCGCGTTGAGGATCCCGGGTTACGTAATACATGGGATATAGACGGTCACGTGACATCGCGCAGAGATAAAAAAAATCAAAGATCAAATCAAGCGGGCGAAAAAAGCGCATCTGTGCCCTCCCCTCGCGCCATAGTCATACCAGGTACGGGTGCGTGCAGAACGTCAGCGAAGCTTGCCTCGATATCGGATCACGTCCGGACCGATGTGGCAAAGCGTACGACCCGAACGGCGATCACGAGCAGGCGGGAAAAGACTCTGAGGGGAGTCTCTGACGAGTGTCCATGACGAGTGTCCATGACGGAGTGTTTACAGGGCCGGTCTGGCAACGGGACGACCCCGTGAGGACTTTCTTTCACTGGACCGGTCGGTCGACCGGTCGGACGACAAGTCGATCGATACATCGACATCTTCATCACATCATCGCACATGCATCGCACCGCGGAGCACCAACGCAACGCAGGACCGGACAAATCAGAAGATGCGGAGGAGAACGGGACGCCCTGATGTCTGATGGATGGCTGCTTTTCGGCGCAAGGCAAGGGAGTCCATTTTGGGAGCTTGTGGTACGGACAAGGGGGTGCATGAAATATAAAAGAAGAACGAAGAAGAAAGAAGACAAATCACGAAAAATAGGGGCAAAGAGAACAAGAAAAGAAAAACAAGAAAAGAACAGGAAAAGGAGCAACCGCCAACGTCTGTTACTGGGCGCCTCCGAAGCCACACCAGACAAGACAAGACAGCAGCCAGAGTGGCTTCCTTCCCTTGATAGGGAGAAGCTGTTTGCTCTGGTAGGACATGTACGAGGATATCTTCTGAGCGAAATGTTATTGTGCTGGTATCCACATTAGCGGGCTGGAATGGCCCCATCGGGCCAATGATGGCGCTCCTTTTCTTGCAGGTCCAGGCATCCTGGGCCTTTGCAATTTTTCGCGCTCCAGCAGTTCGTATATTTCCCATCCCTACCTTGACCCGTCGGGAAGATTGATCGCTGATGGCTGAAATCGAGTCCCAGAATTAGCATCTGGTCTCGCCAGGGATTCTTGGCTGCAGAGACAGACTGCAGCCAGCCAGCCAGCCAGCCAGCTCCTCTTGGTCGTCGTCAGCTTTCTCCTTTCCATCCCTCGCAGCGTCTCGTCCCATCATTCAACACAAACACTCTTTTTAAACCGAGCAGCCACACGATTTGTCACTCGTTTTCCGTGTCCGTTTTTTTTTCTTTTCGTTTTCAGCCTCGCACAGTTGGAGAGCCCCTCCCCGATCCCGACTTCACCAGAACAAACATTCGAAGCCGGACCGACGGACACGTGCGGTGCTGTGGTGCATGCATGGGAGCTGCTGCGGGATTGTCGCCATTCCTCACCCTTTTTTACCTTTTACCGCTCACCTCCCAGAGGACTCGATAGTCTCGACCACTGACAGTCGACGCGGCCCAGCAGGCGGCCCTGGCTCCAACAGCAATCATGGCCGACCCAGTCAAACCAGAGGCCAGCGCGGGAGCTGGCGGCGGCGCGGCCGCACCGCCCCAGCGCGCCCACCAAGGGCCCAAGTACAGCGCGCCCAAGGACAAGAACTGCCCCTTTTGCGGGCAGGCGTTTACGTCGTCGTCGCTCGGCCGGCATCTCGACCTGTACATCAAGCCCAGGAACCCCAAGGCGCCCGACAACATCCATGACGTGGACGAGATTCGCAAGCTCCGAGGCAACATCACACGCCGCCAGGCCAGGGGCTCCCTGCCCGCGCGAGGAGGGTCCGTGTCGCCCGCCACCGACGCAAGCAACACCGGCACCCCCGCAGCGACCACGCCCCAGCCCGGCTGCCTGCCCTCCACGAGGAGGGAGACCATGCGGGAGGGCGACTCGCCAAGCGTGGCCTCGGCCGCCGCCGCCCCTGCGGCTGGCATCGGGCTGCTGCCGTTCTCTCTCGACGCTGCCACGGCCGCAAAGTACCCCTACACGCCCAAGTGGGACGGCACATCGGCCACAAGCCAGGACGAGGGCCAGGACCACCACCCCCTGGCGGCGGGCGCGGCGGCTGCGCGCAAGAGGCCGGGCGTCGGCTCCAGGACCGTCAGCAAGCAGGCGGCAGCAAAGGCGCAGTTTGAGGCCAAAACCAAGGTGACGGATGCGATGGACACTGCCAGGGCGGCCGAGCTTGCTTTGCGGGAGCTGCTGGGCTCGTGGCGCGCGGCCAAGTACGTATCGATTCGTGTGTGTGTGTGTGTGTGCGTGTGCGTGTGCGTGTGCTGACGAGAATGTCTTGTTCAGAGAGCATCTGGACCTCAACTCGATGCCCTTTGTCGATTGCAGCCCGCTGACGCTCGATTTCCCGGCCCTCACGCTTCAGTACCTGCACCAGCCCCCGACGCTATTCGCATCGACCTTGACGCCGTCGGCCGGGGCCTGGTCGACGATCCCGCCCGGCCAGCGCGAGTTCATTTCTCTCCAGGCCTTCTTCAAGGAGAAATTCAGCAAGTGGAAAGCAGCATGCCTGCGCTCGACGCGGGCAAACCTGGAGGAACTCGCCCATCATCCGTCGTGGCGCCAAGACGGCAGCGGCAGCGGCAGTGCCGCCGCCGCAGCAGCAGTCGCCGATACCCATGAAGCCGTCCGCCTGGCCGAGGAGCAGGCCGATGCCATGGAAAAACAGGTGCTCGAACACGTCAACGAAGCATACAGCGCATGGATCCAGCGCGGACTGCCGGACCGTGCCGAGATCTGGGTGCTTGAGCTGGCGCGAGGCATAGGCAAGGCACGCAAGGACATTGAGAGGCTCAAGGAGGAGAAGCACCGGCTCGCGCAGGAAAACGCAAACCTCAAGACCCAGATCGACAATCTGAACCGGTTGCAGCAGCCCAGGGAGTTCAAGATGCAGACTCCCGGCACGCTGGCCCTGG
>JAOYNU010102786.1:0-38867 GCA_026745395.1 Tympanopsis confertula | reverse complement strand
TCTTTACTAATATAGTATTTTAGGCTCTCTAAGAATATTCTACTATACGCCTAGTATATCTAAAAACTCGTAGACTAAGGTTATTAGACTAATACCGTTAGATACTAGTAATATCTTATCCCTCTTAGTTATATATATTTTATTTTATTTATATATTTTAGATATACTACTAATATATATCTCCTAGTACGCTTAACTAAGTATTAGTACTACTAATATATAGGTAGCTATAGCGGGTACTACTACGACTAGATATCTAACCCCGAGATTACTAATACTTAGGATTAGTTCTATAATTACTACCGAGCTAGTACGGATAAAAAATTCGCTATATATACCCTTCTTCTTTATCTTAGTATACTAACTACGAGGACTATTATAGATACTACTAGGATCCGTAAGAGAGGTAGTAGTAGTAATAATAGTAATAATAATAATAGTAATAATAATAATAATAATTTCTAAAACTATCTCGAGGGTCTAAAGTATTATATTACTAGGACTTTACTAGAGGTATTAGATAGGTATATATAGTATATTTATAGTCGTCTTAACTATTTAATAGGTCTAATTAATAATAATAAAAGTAAAAGTAAAAGTAAGAATAAGGATAAAAATAAGGGTAAAGGTATCGGGGGTACTTCCGGGGCTCTAGGAGCCGGGGGCCGTTCTTCTAGTATTTAATAAGTATAGCCTATTAGCTAATTATATAATAAGTATAGCCTTATTATATAGTTCTTAATAATATATTATTTTATTATATTATTCTTTCTTATATTATAGCGGTATTTTTATAGTACTTCTATAAGCTTTTATTCTACGAATCGTACCCTATCTCTTTTTTAAAATTTTCTTTATTTTTCTTTATACTCCTACTATATCCTTTTATCGTTAAAATATTTTTAGGGTTCCTAAGTATCTTCGTCTTTATTATATCCTAATTATTATACTCTATATAGCCTATTTTTTCTATTACCTCTATAATCTATAATAAAGTCGACTTTATATATAGTTTCTCTATTAAAAGGATTATCCGACGGTATCTCTATAGTCTTATTAGGCTTATAGATATAAAGTTTAAAGCTTTATACGTTAAATATACCGTAAATACGTATTATTAGTAGGAGGTTTAGTTCGATAGTATTTCTAGATAACTTAATTAATTTAATTTAATATAGGCTTATCTATTTAGGTCCTAGTTTTCGATACGGTCGTAAGAGGTTAATATTTTTCGTATTTAATAGAACTTATTATTTATTTTAGAAAGAGTACTTTTTTTATTTCTTATTATACTATTAAGATATAAATACCTATACTTTTAGTAAAACTTCTTTTACGAGGTCCTTATCTTTTACTATTATCTCTACCCGGTTCTCCGCTTCTTTAGTATACTTATATAGTATTCCTATAGCGTTATAAAGTATATATAACTTATACTTAAGTAAAAGCTTCGCCGGGGTTTATCTTATTACTAAATACTTAAATATATTATATATAGCCTAAGCTAGTAGTAGCTAGCTATCCTAGTCGTCTTAATATTTCGAATAGTAATTTCTAAAATACTATTCTAAAACCTAATTTTATTTCTCTATTTACCTATTATTCTAAAAGTAGAAGCTAATATTTAACTTTCTTTTAATAAATAGGAGGTCGTAAAAACTAGACTACTATTTACTTATAAATACCGAACTTCTATCCGATATTATTCCTATTAGTAGCCTATAAAATTAGAAGATTTTATCTAAAAATAACTATACTAGGTCTATACTATAGATACGTTTTAAATAAAGGATATACTTAATTTATTTTATAAATCTATCTATAATTACTAAAATCGAATTATAGTACCCGCCTCTTTTAGAGGATACTAGAAGTAGGTCTATAATAAAATTAATAGTAATCTCTTACTATAGGCCTTAAAGAATAGGTAAAGGTTTAAGTAAACCGTATAGTTTCTTTAATAAAGGTTTAGACGCTTAATATATACTATAAGTATATACCTATTACTTAGTATCTTTATTAATATTATACTAGAAAAACGTACTTTTAATACGAGCTATTATTTTAGATATACCCTAATACTTAGTATATAGGTTATTATAGTATAAGTATAATACTTTAGCTTTTAGACTATTTAAAGTATATACTTTACTATTCTAATAGAGTAGACTATACTCTTTAAGCTAAATAGTCGATCTAGCTCTCCTAGATACGTTTTTAATATAAGATATTTAGGACTATCTCTATTCGGTAATAAAAGTATCCCTTTAATACGCCTCGCGGAATATATCTTTAAATATAGTATCTTTAATAAGGTCTAATTATAAATTTAAATTAAAGAGTATAATATATATTACCTTACTATCCTCTTTAAAAATAAGGTTAGCTATTTTTTCCCTATTAATAACGGAAAATACTATAGATTATCTTCCCTAATAGTAGGAAAACCTAAAGCGTATACTTAGATTACTATACTATTACTTAGGTATCCTATTACTAGCTTTAAGGGTCTTATCTCCTTAGGCTAGATATAGAGGTATTAACTTAGAGGGCTTATAATATATTACTAGAGTACTAGCCTCGACCTAGGGGGAGTATCCTATAATAGGGTAATACTTAATAAAACTATTTAATACTACTACTATATATTTAGTATACTTCTATAGTATAGTATTTTTATTTATTAAATACGATTAAAACTAAAATATAATAGCCTATTTTACTTCTCTTCTCTCTATAGGGTTATTAAAATCTAGCTTTTATAATAGAAGATCTACTAGGTTCTTCCGCCCTAGAAGATAAGTAATTATAAAATTAAAAAGAGCTAGGTATAATAATACTATTATTTACTTTAGAGATAACTAGGGTTTTAATAGTAAATACTTAATATTTAGATAATCTATCTTTATATCTATAAGTACTAAAGTATATATAAAGTAATACCTCTAAATCTTAAAACTCTTATAAATAGCTAAAAGCTCTACGTCTAGGGTATTATAGTATAATTCGGCGTTCTTAAACTTCCTCGATATAAAAGCTATAAAGGCTTATACCCCTATAGGCTACTTCTAGCTAAAGATAGCTCTAATTATAAAGTCTAAAGTATTAGTTTTAATACGGATAGGGTACTTAGGCCGGAAGTAGGCTAGTATACTAGCTTCTATAAAGGCTTTCTTTAGTTCTTCTACTACCTACTAGCCCTTATCCCTTATATTTAAAAGCCTTATATAGAGCTATTTTCCTTAAATCTTCTTCTATCGAACTATAAAGAGCTTTTTATATATAGTTATAGTATTATCCTAATATATTAGGTTACTTAAAAGAACTATAATTCTACTATAATTCTTAATAAACCGCCTATAGTAACCGGTTAATCTAGTAAATAATATAATATCTTATACTAATTAAGGCTCGGGCTAATCGAGTATCTCCTTAACCCTTATAGGATTTATACTAATTCCCCTAATACCTATAACCTAATTAAGATAGCCTACTTCATTAATCTCGAACTTATACTTCTTAGGGTTTCTATAAAAACTAGTATCTCGAAGGGCTTTAATAATTATTTTAATATAGTTAATATATTCTTCCGGTATATTACTATAAATAAGTATATCGTCTATATATATAATATAATAGGTATTTATAAAGTCTTTTAGGATATCTTCTATATAACTTTAGAATATACTAGGCGTATTTATAAACCCGAATAGTATTACTATATATTTAAAGTATTTATATCGATATCTCTATATTATCTTCTACTTATCGCTTTCGTAAATACGTATCCTATAATACGTATTCTTAAGGTTTAGTTTTAAGAAAACTTTAGCTTTTAATAGGCGTTCGAGGATATTATTAATTAATAAAAGAGGTATATAATCCTTTTTTATAATAGTATTAAATTTATAGTAATCTATATTAAATCGTAAAGTACTTCCTTTTTTTAGTATAAAGAGAACTAGGGCTTTTAGAGGACTATTACTTCTACGAATTTATCCTAGGTCTAGAGCTTACTCTACGTAGTCTTTAAAAGTCTTTAACTCTTTTTTATATAGTAAGTAGATAGGGGTATACTTAAGGGGTAAACCTTCTAAGTCGATTATATAGGTTTTTCCGCCTAATAGGGGTAATCTATCTACGGCCTCTATATCTAAGAACTTCTCTTCTTTATTAGTCTACTAGTTAGAGCGCTTTTATAATATAGCTATAGTATTTTTATTTTTATTATAATCGAGTATATAAGCGAATTTAATTATTATATTTTATAAATACTCTAATAATATACTAGCTACTTAATATACTACTATACTTAAAAGGTTTTACTTCTATATAAGGGTAATAATAAAAAGCTTTTTTAGGGGTAACCTTATATATTATAGGTATATATAAGCTATTATAGTATTCCTAATATATCGTATTTCCTCTAAAGTAGAGATTAATTTAATACTATCCTATCCTTCTTTTAAAAAGTAATAATACTACTAGCCTATTAAGAAGTAGATATTAAGGTCTATTTTTATTAATTAATCTAGCTTTATTACTATTTAGTACTTAGGATTATAGATCTTTATAATAATCGTATTATAATTAAAAGTCTAGGTTTTTCTTTCTAAATCTATAATCTTTATAATAGTAGTTACTCTTCTTCTTATTTTTATATTTTTTTAGGCTACCGGGGTATTAATTATATCTCCTATAGGTATAGGTATAACCCTACCTCTCTTCTTCTACTAGGTTTTATTAATTATAGCTTATAGTTTAGCCTTTATATCTAGAAGAGTACTTATATCTTCTTACTAATATCCTACTTTTACGATAATAGGTATAATAAGTCCTTTTTTTATAAAGATAGGCCGTTAGGCTTTATTCTAGGGTTTAGTTCTAGATATTAGTATTCTATTACTATTTAACTTCTCCTATATAGTTATTTTAACTAGAAGAAAGGGTAGGCCGTAGTTTTTAGTCGTATAAGACCTTCTACTATACTAAATATAGTTTAAGGCTATATACTAGGGTCTTATATAACCTATAAGCCTATACTTATAGTACTTAAGTATAGAAGAATTTTTCTTTACCTTATACCCCTAAAGTATATTTATAATATAACTAAAGCGGGGTTATTAATTAATTATATTATCTTTCTAAGCTTTTAAGAGGTTTATAGATAGGTTTTCTAATATATTATAAGGTCTTTTAGTACCTCTATACTTTAAATCCCTATTATAATCGTTCTTATACCTTTTATCCCTTAAATAGTAGGTCTATTATAGGGGTTTTTCCTCAGCTAAAGCGAAGTTTTTTAGCTTTTAAAAAGTAGGGGGAATAGAACTAGCTTTAGGGATAATAATCTTTTTACCTTTTTTATTAATAGTATAGTAAATAGTAAATACCTAGAAGGGTTCGGGGAATTTTTATAAAATCTCGGCTTTAATCTTTAGGATATTATAAATTAAGGTAATTAGTAATTTATATTCTTATTACCTCTAGTCTATTAATACTACTATAGTATTTCTACTATATAAGTAAAGTAAAATTAGTTCTAAGTCTAAGAACTTTAAAAAATTATTCTAAGTAATCCTAGATATCTAGTTATTATAAGTTCTAGTAATATATATAGTCTAATAAGTTCTAGTTTATTTCCTAAAATTAGTTTATTTTAGTATTACTTTCTTAATATTATCTTTAATTTTATATAAACTAATAGCGTAATATAACTACTATAAGAAAGTATTCTTATTCTCTTCTAAATTCCTTTTAAATTTAATAAGTAGACTCGTTTATAGAATTATTGTACGGGTTTTACTAGATACCTAGGGCTTATCCTCCTTTTTCTAGGCTACTTATATAACGTACGTATTTTAGTCTACCTCCTTCTAGATCTCGGGCTAGGTAAATAGATTAGGGGTTATAATACTATTATTTAGTTAATACTAGTATTCTTCTATTACTACTATAGTATACTTACGATATTATTCTTCGACCGCCTCCTTTAAGAGTACTAGTAGTGTAAAGGGTTAAGACCCCCCTAAAAGCCTCGGCTATACCCTCGCTAATCATAAGTAGCCCTATACGTAGACTAATTACCTAATACCCCGTTATCTTCGCCGCTATCTAACTCTACGAATACTAGTTAGATCGATAAGAAAATACTACCTATAGAACTAGGAGAACTTAAGCGTTCTAAAGAACCTACTTTCGATTTAATAGCTTAACTATTAAACTAGTAAATCGATAGTAGCGTATTCTAGAACCCTAGTATAGGGAAACCCCGAGATATATTACTAGCTTCTTCTATTAGAATAAGACCTAGGTCTAGGCTTATAGAATTATACGGACTTCTCCGGACTTTTTAAAAGTCCCTCGTTATATATAAAGAACCTTATACCTCTTATAGGATCTCTTTTTTCCTTCTTTTTCTCTTTAATTTAGAATATAATCTTATTCTATATAAAAAGGTTTACTTCTTACGTAGATTATTATATTATTCTAAACTCTTTTAAAAACCCTAAAAAGTCCTAGACGATATTTAGGCCCCCCCCCCCTAACTCTAGAAAAAGCCCTAAACGATATCTAGGCCCCTAGAACTTCTAGAAAAGTCCTAGACGATATCTAGGCCCTTAGAACCCTAGAAAAGTCTTAGACGATATTTAGGCCTCTAGACCTTCTACGAAAAGCCTTAGACGACTTCTAGGCTCCTTTAAATTTTACGAATTTCCTAGAACCCCTCTTCGTTCTTAGAATTCTTCTAAGATCTTCTTTTTCGTATTCTAAGATTAGAACTCTCTATTTAGTAGAATTTCTTAGGAAATAGAGTATATTTTACGATAGGTTATTATTCTAATAAAGACTCTACGATTTAGAGATTCTTAAAAAAACTTAGAACTCTAGAATTCTAGAAAACCCTCGAGACCTTACGATAGATCTTTAAGACCTTTAGGCCTAGTATCTAGCTTATTTAGAGGCTAGTATAAATAAAATAGTTATTTCGTAAATTATATAAGAAGAAGTTATTTAGAATTTTTAAAATTAATTCTAAGAAGCTTTTAAAGCCCCTCTAGCTATTCTAGTACTAGAGCCGGCTAAAGTCCCCGAGAATCCCCGGCTTAAAAAGGCCTTCCCCGATATCCCCTATTTTTTAGAAAATAAAAGGATTTTAAAGTTTAATTTCTAGAAGTTTAAATTAAAATCGGTATTAATAGAACTTCTATTAGTACTTTTTTTATTTAGTTCTACTATATCTATAATAGGATAGAATCTTTAGCTTAATTCTTCGTATCGGTTTATATTTAAAATATAGAAAAATAAAAATTTACTAATTTTTCGAATCTATTAGTTTATTTAGAATCTATTTATATAAATTTTAATAAAATAGTTAAAATTTAAAATAAACTTTAGAAAAAAAAAAGAAAAAAAAAGAATTTATTTACTATTTATTTTCCGAAATTTAAATACCTCTTTACCGAAGCTAAACTTATAGATACCCTAGAAGGTATAAAAATCTCGTATTTAAAAAGGAATATCTCTCTAGATCTCTAGAAAGCCCTAATTAGTTAAGAAAAACCCTAAATTTACGCCTCGTATATTAAGATTTTTCTAGGACTTATTTCGGATTTAGAAGGCCTAGCCTACTACGAGAAGTATTACTCCTCTTCTTATACCCTATTAAACTTCCCCTAGGCTTTTATTAGCTAGTTCTAGACTTAGGGGTCTTCTTAGATTATATAGACTTCTTATAAAGATTTTATAGACTAGGAACCCTCTTCTAAGATCTTTAAAAACTACTTAACTTTAGAAGAAAAAGAAGAAAAATTCTAATTTAAGTTCTATTTTTACTATACCTAGAAAGGCTATTTATATACTTCCTATTTTATAGCCCCCTCCTAGACCTAGGCCTATATTAGAAACCTTATTCTAGCCCTAGAAGAACCCTAGATATCTAGGGCTATCTGAGGAACTCTAGCCCCTACTACGAGGGCTTTTACTAAAACTATAAAAACTAAAAAAAACCCTAAAATTATCGAAATCTTTTTAAATAACTCGGAAAACTCGGAATCGGAAAAAGAGTAATTTTAAGTTAAAATCTCGATTTAAAGTCTTTAAAACCCCTAGAAATCCCTACTTAACCCCCGGCCTTTTTAGAAAAAAGAGTACTTATATAAATACTATTATAAATAATAGATCTAATATAAAACCTTTTATTAATTCTAATTATTATAGTTTTACTATAATATCCGATAAAACTTCTATTAAATATAGAATTACCTTTTACCCGATTTAGCCCTATTACTTTTAGTAAATTATTAACTAGCCTAAAGACTTTTAACCTACTATATCCTAAATAGCTTATTTTAAACTAGATATAGGTAAATTTCGTAAGGGTATTTAGGCCTATATAATCCCTAATTAGTCCGATTTTATAATCCTAGGAAAAAAGTAATTATAATTCTATAATACCTCTTTTTATTTAATTACTAATACTATAACTATCTAAAGATTTTTTAGGTTTAAGATATCTATAATACCGGTATTTATAGACCTTAAAATTATTTAAATCTTTTCTACCGGGTTTAAAGCCCTTTTAACTAAGACTTTAAAAGAAAAACTACTTATATACGTTTTTTTTAGCTTCCTTTATAGATATTTAGAAAGCCCTTACTATTAAAGAAGAAAAAGACCTTTATCTCGAAACCTTTACCTAATTACTCCCTATTATCGAAGTTTTCGATAGAAAGAAAACTAAAAAATTACTACTTTCTCGCCCTAATCTAGATTATAAAATAAACCTATTTCCGGATATTATTATTCCGAAGATACTTTTATATTCGATATTTAGGGAAGAGCTTCTAGTCCTATAGAAGACTCTATACGAACTACTAGATTAGGGCTTTATAAGGGCTTCTTCTTTATTAACTATTATTCTAATTCTCTTCGTAAAGAAACCCGGAAGTAGTTTACGCTTTTATATAAACTACTAAAAGTTAAATACTATATCGAAATACGATAATTATCTAATACTTTTTATATCGGAGACTCTATAATAGATAACTAGTTCTAAGTAGATTTCTAAAATCGATATTATATCGGTTTTTTACCGTCTCCGGATATATAAAAGAGACGAGTAGAAAACGGCTTTTAGAACTAGATTAAAATCTTTTAAATAACTAATTACCCTTTTCGGTCTATTTAGTACCCCTACTTTATTTTAATAGTATATAAATAATACTTTTTACGAATACCTTAATATCTTCTACTCCGCCTATTTAGATAATATTATTATCTACTCTAATAGATCTAAAGAAGATTACTACTAAAAAGTCTATTCTATAATCTCGAAACTCTCTAAAGCTAATTTATAATTAGATTTCTCTAAATCTAATTTTAAAACCCCGGAAATTAAGTATTTAGGCTTTATAATCGAATCCGGGGTAAATATAAAAACCGATTTTAAAAAATAAAAACTATTTAAGAGTAAGAACCCCCGAAAATTATTAGAAGTATACGAGGTTTCTTAAGATTTATAAACTACTATAAGGTCTTTATTAAAGACTTCTCGGATATCGCTAGACCTTTTACGAATTTAACTAAAAAGGATACTTTTTTTAAGTAGAATATAGACTACTAAAATACTTTTAAGAACCTTAAAAAAGCCCTAATCGATTCCGAGACCCTAGCTAGCTAGGACCTTTCTAGGCCTACGGCCGTAGAAGTAAATACTTCCGGTTACGCCTTAAAGGGTATATTTATATAATAAGATTTTAAAAACCTCTTCTAAAGACTTATAGGATACTATTCGAGAAAACTATCCCCTACTAAAATTAACTACCTTATATACGATAAAAAACTTCTATCTATTATATCGTATATTAAAGAATAGTATTCCGAATTTAAAAGTATAGACTTTATAATCTATACGGATTACTAGAACCTAGTCTATTTCTAGACCTAGTAATATCTATCCGAATAATAGATATAGTAAGAAGAACTATCCGAATTTAGGTTTAAATTTATCTACTAGCCTAGTACTATATAAATCTCTTCCGACGCCTTTTCTAGAAGAGATTAAGATCTACTAAAAAACGCCTCCGATAATAGGATATCCGGTAGAACCTTTTAACTACTTTTTAATCCTTTTAATACCCTAGAAGGATTAGAAATAAAAGTTAAAACTATATAGATATCTAATAGTAACTCCGGACCCGAAAATAAGCCTCTTTCCGCCTCCGAACTCGCCGACCTTCTTAAAACCTTTTTCGAAGACTTAGAACTATTTAACCTATAATTAGAAGGTTTAGAAAAGAACCCTAAATACTAGAAGATTTAGTAAGTTATCTACGAGGATAACTAGTAATTCCCTACTAGTTAGGGCTTACCGGTATTTATATCCGAGTATTCTATCGATATAGAGAACTATTTAATATAGAAAGACCGAATCTAAATACTTTTCTTCGAGCTTTTTAGAACTAGGATTATTTAATAAATCTACGATTCCCCTACTACTAGCTACCCCGGTAGAGAAGTTACGAGAGGCCTAGTTTCTAAGTACTATATATAGCCGGGTTTATCCTCCGATATACGTTATTTTATATAGAACTATTAGATCTATTCGTAAAATAAGGTCTAAAAAGATTAGAAAAAAAGTCTTCTAAAACCCCTACCCGTTCCGGAACGATCCTAGTAAGAACTATTTATAGATTTTATAGTAGATTTCCCCGAAACTCCTAATAGGTCTACTATATTAGTAGTTATAAATAGATTTACGAAAAGCCCTATATTTATACTTATAAAGATAATAAAAGCCCCGGATATCGCCTATACCTTCTTATAGTATATCTATATATATTATAGACTCCCCTACGCTATAGTTTCCGATAGAAGACCCTAGTTTACCGGTTTATTCTAGAAAGAGGTTTACCGGTTTTTAAGAATTTAGAGGTATTTATTTACGGCCTTTTACTTTTAGACCGACGGATCTATAGAATATTTAAATATAGAACTAGAGGTTTACTTACGGATATTCTACTCGTTTAACTAGGATAATTAGGATATATTATTACCTAGTACGATATATACTTTTAGTAACCGAAAATCTATATCTACTAGATTCTCCTTATTCTTCCTAAACTACGGATACTACTTCGAGACCTTAGAACCTAATATAAAGTTATCTACCGGATCTATCGTCTCCCCGGCCGAAAAAGGGTATAAATAAGTTAGAAAACT
Organism: Tympanopsis confertula; assembly: GCA_026745395.1. Lineage (NCBI taxonomy): Eukaryota > Fungi > Ascomycota > Sordariomycetes > Coronophorales > Scortechiniaceae > Tympanopsis > Tympanopsis confertula. Next base: position 27,644 of record JAOYNU010102786.1, on the reverse strand, counting down.
AAGAGATTACTACGATTTAGCGGTAGTAGCGATCGTAAATACTTAGGAAACCTAAGAAAAATATACGAACCGGTTATAATAGGCCTCGGAATCCTATAAAATAGGGGATAGAATTCTACTATATTTAAAGAATATTAGAACTACTAGACCTTCGAAGAAATTAGATTAAATAGCCCTACTATATAGGGTTATAAGTCTAGTAGGATCTTATACTATTTACCTCGATACCCCCCCCGGAATCTACCCTATTTTCTATATAGATCTCCTATACCGAGTTTCTAAAAACCTACTTCTTTCTTAAGATATAACTTATTTAGAATTACCCTTTATCTAATTATTAGAAGTTTCTAACGACTATATCGAAGGAGAGTAGGTTATAGAAAAAATCTTATAGTACTATTAAATTAGAAATAGCTACTTTAGTATTCTAATTAAGTAGAAAAGTTATGCGGAACTTACTAAAGAACCCCTAAAAGACTTCTTAAATACTAAAGCTCTAGAAATCTATAAATCTAGTCTTTTAGAAGTTCCGTAGGCTATAAAACCCTAGAAAAAAGGGGGAGAAGGGGGCTAATATAAAGGGTTAAGACCTTTCTAAAACCTCGGCTATACCCTCGTTAACTATAAGTAGCCCTATATATAAACTAATTATTTAATACCCTATTATTTTCGCTACTATTTAATTCTACGAATACTAGTTAGATTAATAAGAAAATACTACCTCTAGAACTAGGAGAATTTAAGCGTTTTAGAGAACTTATTTTCGACTTAGTAGTTTAATTATCGAATTAGGAATTAATAGTAGCGTATTCCGGAACCCTAGTATAGGGAAACCCCGAGATATATTACTAGCCTCTTCTATTAGACCGAAACCTAGGTCTAGGCCTATAGAACTATATAGATTTCTCCGGACCTTTTAAAAGTCCCTCGCTATATATAAAAAACCCTACGCCTCCTATAGGGTCTCTTTCTTCCTTCTCTTCTTTAGTTTAGAATATAATCTCATTCTACGTAAAAAGGTTCACCTCTTACGTAGACCGTTATACTCGAGGGTTTTCTAGAGTTCTAAGTTTTCTTAAAAATCTCTAAATCGTAGAGTCCTTATTAGAATAATAATTTATTATAAAGTATACTCTATTTCCTAGGAAATTCTACTAAATAGAGAGTTCTAATCTTAGAATACGAAAAAGAAGATCTTAGAAGGGTTCTAAGAACGAAGAAGGGTTCTAAGAAGTTCGTAAAATTCGAGGGGGCCTAGAAGTCGCCTAGGGCTTTTTATAAAGAGTCTAGGGGCCTAGATATCGTCTAGGACTTTTCCTAGAGGTTCTAAGGGCCTAGATATTATTTAGGATTTTTTAGGGTTTTTAAAAGAATTTAGAATAATATAACGGTCTACGTAAGAAGTAAACCTTTTTATATAAGATAAGATTATATTCTAAATTAAAGAGAAGAGAAGGAAGAAGGAGTTCCTATAAGAGGCGTAGGGTTCTTTATATATAGCGAAGGGCCCCTAGGGGGCCCAGAGAAATCCGTATAGTTCTATAAGCCTAGAACTAGGTCTAGGTTTAATAGAAGAGGCTAATTCGCTACTATCGGAAGATAGTAAAAGGTCTCGGGTTTTCGGATTTACTATTATCGAAAGATTCGCTACTATTAGAGGATTTACTACCGGAATTTACTACTATCGATTATTAGTTCTAATAGTTAAGCTATTAAGTCGAAAATAGATTCGTTAAAGAGCTTAAGTTCTTCTAGTTCTAGGGGTAGTATTCTTTTATTAATCCGACTAGTATTCGTAGAGCTAGACGGCGGCGAAAATAACGAGTACCGGATAATATTAAAAGGACCACGTAACTAATAACTAAGCTACGTATAGTACTGCGTACGATTTGGCGAGGGCGTGGCCGAGGCTTTTAGAAGGGTCTTAACCCTTTATAAAAAGTACTTAGGGTCGACTACTATAGAATAGCTAAAGTTTTACTAAAGTATACTAAAAGAACGACGAATATAAGGATAACCTATAATTAGTTAGGGTTTAATTATACTACTAATAATTAAATAAGGTTATATAAGTATTATAATATAAATTTTAAGGTACCCGATTCGAAAAGTATTATAGGATAAGTAGTAATAATTACTAATAAGGCTATAAGTTAGTTAGTAAAGAAATAGACTATTATAACGATATCCTTAGGAGAATCTGAGTATATATTAATATCGTTATTAAGTAGAGAACTAGTTTAGATTCGGAATATACTTAAAGACTTAGGAATACCCTTATTAGAAGAGAAACCTATCCTAGTATTTACGGATAATAAGGCGGCGATTAAAATAATATCTTGTGAGATTTAGTGGAGGTAACTGCAGCTGGTTAGGGCTTAGATATTACTAAACCCTACTACTAGATTAATCGTATTATAGTTACTTAATTAAATCTATCGTAAAACTCTTTAATTATAGTAGATATCTACCTAGGAGGCTTATTATAAATACGGCGTTATACCTAGGTATTACTAGCTAGCCTTTAAATATATAAAATATCTACTTAGCTATACTTATATCCTTATACTCCCCCTCGGAATTAACTTCCGATATAGTATTATAAAGTTATTTCTAAATAGTTTTATTATTTCTTATCGTATATATTTACCGGATCGTCCGGTTTATTTATACTTTTAAATAAATAAATCCTAATATAGTAATTTTAAAAGTAATTACCTCCTATAAGTAATTATATTATAGTTTCTATTTTTAAGTACTTTATAAACGTTTTAAAAGCCTCTCTACTTAAGTATTTCGTTAAATTATCCGCTATTTACTCTATTTTTAAAGTAAATTTAATTACTAAATATTAATCTACTACTTCCTACTTAATAAAGTAGTAATATATATATATATAAGTAATATAATTAGCTATTTCTAAATTTAAAGCTATTTTTATAGCTATTTTACTATTAGTATATACGTAAATAGGCCTTTTTTTAAAAAATAACCCTATTCCTAGGTTATCTAGGAAGTTTCGAACCTAGATTAGCTCGTAGCTAATAGATAATAGTACTACGTATTTAGCTTTACTAGTTAATATAGTAACGATCTTTTACTTCCTAGCGGCTTAGCTAATAGTACTTCTAATTATTATTATAACCTATCTACTTATATTCTTCGAATCTAGTACCCCGAAATTTATATCGTAGTATTTATATAAACTAAGATTATTATTAATATAATCGAAGTCTAGGCTATAGGTAATACTTAAATACTTCGATCTTATACTATATCTTAGTACTACTTTAATATACTTTAAGTAATCTACTTTTAGTTATTTTATACCCCTAGTTAAAATATTTAAATTATACGTAATATCTAGCCTAGTTATATTAATAGCGTACTAGATTAATCTTATTATAAACCGGAATAATACTACCGATTCGTTATCTAGGGTATCCCCGCCGGCTTCTAAATCTATTAGCTTTTATATTATCTCTAGGCCTAATAATTAAATAAAGTTAAGGCTAATTATTTTATAATATTCTACTATCGTACCCTAGTACTTATCTTAAATAAGGCTTATAGTACTATCTAATCGGTTAATAATACGTACTTTTAAGTATTATTTTAGAATACCTATTACCTCTACTTTAATACCTCGCTAGTAGAGATCCTCTACTAGGGTCTCTAGACTTTAGCTATTTACCTCGGCTATTAGGCCTTTTCTCGATTAGGGTACGTAAGTTAGAGAGTAAAGGCGTCGTAATCCTAGTATATAAACGTATTATAGATAAGGTATAGATATAGTATAGATCGTATATAGTTAATTAAAGCTTCTATTATATTAATAGTAGTATAACCTTTACGAAGAGCTAGATCCCCTTTTTTCTAGTAGGTTTCCCTTCTCTCCTTATATAGGCGCGTACCTCCTAGCTACCTCCTTTATCTCCCTTAAACTATATCCCTAGCTTATAGGCTTTATCTAAGACCCTTCTTATCCCTTATATGGCCAGCTAGTGCTATCTACTATACTACACTCGTGCCAGTCTATGATAGAGTACCCCCTCTACTAGTAGGTCGCCCCGATATAAGTAATCGTGTAGCTACTTATCTGAATCCCGTGACTTTCTTTTATATTTCTTTCTTTCCTTTTTTTCTCGTAGGTTCTTCTTATTTATCTTCTTCTTCTCCGGTACTAGTATTATTATTATTATTATATCTCGCTTAGTACCTATTCGTAAAGCCGTAGAGGAGGCGGCGTATAAGAAGAACGAAGAGGAGGCTAAGTAGAAGGAAGAGGAGAATAAGAAGAAAGAGGTAGCTAGGTATAAAGAGGAGGCTAAAAAAAAAGTAAAAATAGCTAAAAGTACTATAATAATATTAGGAGAGTATAGTTCTACTAATATTATTACTAATAATACTCGTAACTCGTTATATTATTTACTATTAGTCTCTAAAAGTAATAATAATAATAATAATAATAATAGTATTATACCTATACCTCGGTATAATATTAAGTAATTAGCTCGTATAGTAGCTACTCCTCCTCCGTATTCTCGATACGAGATTATAGGCCTTATATAGTATACCTTTTACTAACTTTTTCTTACGGTATTTCTTTTTACTAATATAGTATTTTTAAGCTCTCTAAGAATATTCTACTATACGCCTAGTATATTTAAAAACTCGTAGACTAAGGTTATTAGACTAATACTACTAGATACTAGTAATATCTTATCCTTTTTAATTATATATATTTTATTTTATCTATATATTTTAGATATACTACTAATATATATCTCCTAATACGCTTAATTAAGTATCGGTATTACTAATATATAAATAGCTATAGCGGGTACCGCTACGACTAGATATCTAGCCCTAAGATTACTAATACCTAGGATTAGTTCTATAGTTACTACCGAGCTAGTATAGATAAAAAATTCGCTATATATACCCTTCTCCTTTATCTTAGTATACTAGCTACGAGGACTATTACGGATACTACTAGGATCTATAAAAGAAGTAGTAGTAGTAATAATAGTAATAATAATAATAATTTCCGAGACTATCTCGAGGGTCTAGAGTACTATATTACTAGGACTCTACTAGAGGCGCTAGATAAGTATATAGAGCGTATTTATAGCCGTCTTAACTATCTAACGGGTCTAGTTAATAATAATAAGGGTAGGGGCGAGGATAAGAGTAAAGATAAGGGTAAGGGTATCGGGGGTACCTCCGGGGCTCTAGGAGCCGGGGGCCGTTCTTCTAGTATCTAATAAGTATAGCCTATTAGCTAATTATATAATAAGTATAGCTTTATTATATAGTTTCTACTAATATATTATTTTATCGTATTATTTCTCCTTATATTATAGTAGTATTTTAATAGTATTTCTATAGACTTTTATTCCGCGATTTATATTTTATTTCTTTTTAGAATTTCTTTTATTTTTCCTTATACTCCTACTAAATCCTTTTATTATTAAAGTATTTTTAAGGTTTTTAGGTATTTTTATTTTTATTATATCCTAATTATCTTACTCTATATAGCCTATTCTTTCTATTACCTCTATAATCTACGATAAAATCGACCTCGTACGTAGTTTCTCTATTAAAAGGGTTATCTAATAGTATCTCTAGGGTTTCGTTAAGTTTATAAATATAAAGTTTAAAGCTTTATATATTAAATACGCTATAAATACGTATTATTAGTAGAAAGTCTAGTTCGATAGTATTTCTAGATAATTTAATTAATTTAATTTAATATAAGCTTATTTATTTAAGTCCTAGTTTTCGATATAGTTATAAGAGGTTAATAATTTTCGTATTTAATAGAACCTATTAGTTAACCTAGAAAGAGTATTCTTTTTACTTCTTATTATATTATCGAGATATAGATATTTATACTTTTAGTAGAGCTTCTCTTATAAAGTTTTTATCTTTTATTATTATCTTTACTTAGCTCTCCGCTTCTTTAGTATATTTATACGGTATTCCTACGGTATTATAAGGTATATATAGCTTATACTTAAGTAGAAGTTTCGCTAGGGTTTATTTTATTACCGAATACTTAGACGTATTATATATAGCCTAAGCTAGTAGTAGTTAACTATCCTAGTTATTTTAGTATTTCGAATAATAGTTTCTAAAGTACTATTCTAAAACTTAGTTTTACCTCTCTATTTACTTATTAATCTAAAAGTAGAAGCTAATATTTAACTTTCTTTTAATAAGTAGGAGGTTATAAAAACTAGACTACTATTTACTTATAAATACCGAACCTCTATCCGATATTATTCTTATCGGTAGCCTATAAAATTAGAAGATTTTATCTAAAAATAACTATATTAGATCTATACTATAAATATACTTTAAATATAGGATATACTTAATTTATTTTATAAATCTATTTATAATTACTAGAATTAAATTATAGTACCCGCTTCTCTTAGAGGATACTAGGGGTAGGTCTATAATAGAATTAATAATAATCTCTTACTATAAGCTTTAAAGAATAAGTAAGGGTTTAAGTAAATTATATAATTTCTTTAGTAAAGGCTTAAATACCTAATATATACTATAAGTATATACCTACTACTTAGTATCCTTATTAATACTAGGCTAGAAAAACGTACTTTTAATATAAGTTACTATCCTAGATATACCCTAGTACCCGGTATATAGGTTATTATAGTATAAGCGTAATACTTTAACTTTTAGACTATTTAAGGTATATACTTTACTATTCCGATAGAGTAGACTATACTCTTTAAGCTAAATAGTCGATCTAGCTCTTCTAGATACGTTTTTAATATAGGATATCTAGGATTATCTCTATTTAGTAATAAAAGTATCCTTTTAATACGCCTCGCGGAGTATATCTTTAAATATAATATCTTTAACGAGGTCTAATTATAGATTTAAGTTAAAGAGTATAATATATATTACTTTACTATCCTTTTTAAAAGTAAAATTAGCTATTTCTTCCCTATTAATAATAGAAAATACTATAGACTATTTTCCCTAATAATAGGAAAACTTAAAATATATACTTAGATTACTATACTATTATTTAAATATCCTATTACTAGCCTCGAAAGTCCTATCTCCTTAGGCTAGATATAGAGGTATTAATTTAGAAAGCTTATAATATACTACTAGAATACTAGTTTTAACCTAAAAGGAGTATCCCGTAATAAAATAATACTTAATAAAATTATTTAGTATTACTACTATATATTTAATATATTTCTATAGTATAGTATTTTTATTTATAAAACGTAATTAAAATTAAAATACGATAGCCTATTTTACTTCTTTTCTCTTTATAGGGTTATTAAAATCTAGCTTTCGCGATAGAGGATCTACTAGGTTCTTCTACTTTAGAAGATAAATAATCGTAAAATTAAAAAAAGCTAAGTACGATAATACTATTACTTATTTTAGAAATAACTAGGGTTTTAATAGTAAATACTTAATATTTAAATAATTTATTCTTATATTTATAAATACTAAAGTATATATAAAATAGTACTTCTAAATCTTAAAACTCTTATAAATAGTTAGAAGTTCTATATCTAGGGTATCGTAATATAATTTAGTATTCTTAAGTTTCTTTAATATAAAGGCTATAAAAACTTATATTTTTATAAGCTACTTCTAGCTAAGGATAGCTCTAATTATAAAATCTAAAGTATTAGTTTTAATATAGATAGGGTACTTAGGCTAGAAGTAGGCTAGTATACTAGTTTTTATAAAAACTTTTTTTAATTCTTCTACTACTTACTAGCTTTTATCCCCTATATCTAGGGGTCTTATACGGAGCTATTTTCTTTAAATCTTCTTCTATTAAGCTATAAAAAGCTTCTTATATATAGTTACGGTATTATCCTAGTATATTAGGTTATTTAAAAGGATTATAATTCTACTATAGTTCTTAATAAACCGTCTATAATAACCGGTTAATTTAATAAACGATATAATATTTTATACTAATCGAAGCTCGGGCTAATTAAATATCTCCTTAACTTTTATAAAATCTATATTAATTCCCTTAATACCTACGACCTAACTAAAATAGCCTACTTTATTAATTTCGAATTTATATTTTTTAGGGTTCTTATAAAAGCTAATATCTTAAAGGGTTTTAACGATCGTTTTAATATAATTAATATATTCTTCTAGTATATTATTATAAATAAGTATATCGTCTATATATATAATATAATAAGTATTTATAAAGTTTTTTAAGATATCTTCTATATAACTTTAAAATATACCGGGTATATTAGTAAACCCGAATAGTATTACTATATATTTAAAGTATTTATATCGATATCTCTATACTATTTTCTACTTATCGTTTTTACGAATATATATCCTATAATATATATTCTTAAAGTCTAATTTTAAAAAGACTTTAGTTTTTAATAGATATTCGAGGATATTATTAATTAATAGAAAAAGTATACGATTTTTCTTTATAATAGTATTAAATTTATAGTAATTTATATAGAGTTATAAAGTATTTCTTTTTTTTAATACGAAAAGAATTAAAGCTTTTAGAGGACTATTACTTCTATAAATTTATCTTAGGTCTAGAGTTTATTCTATATAATTTTTAAAGGTTTTTAACTCTTTCTTATATAGTAGGTAGATAAAGGCGTACTTAGGGGATAAGCCTTCTAAATCGATTATATAAGTTTTTCTACTTAATAGGGGTAATCTATCTATAGCTTCTATATTTAGGAACTTCTCTTCTTCGTTAGTCTACTAATTAGGGCGTTCTTATAGTATAATTATAGTATTTTTATCTTTATTATAATTAAATATATAGGCGAATTTAGTTATTATATTCTATAAATATTCTAATAATATACTAATTACCTAATATACTATTATACCTAGAGGGTCTTACCTTTATATAGGGGTAGTAATAGGAGGCTTTTTTAAAAGTAACCTTATATATTATAGGTATATATAGGCTATTATAGTATTCTTAGTATATTATATTTCTTCTAAAGTAGAGATTAATTTAATACTATCTTATCTTTTTTTTAAAAAGTAATAATACTACTAGCCCGTCGAGAAATAGATATCGGGGTCTATTTTTATTAATTAATTTAAATTTATTACTATCTAGTACTTAGGATTATAGATCTTCGTAATAATCGTATCGTAATTAAAAGTTTAGGTTTTCTTTTCTAAATCTATAATTTTTATAATAGTAATTACTCTTCCTCTTATTTTTATATTTCTTTAGGCTACTAGGGTATTAATTATATCTCTTATAAGTATAAGTATAGCCCTACTTCTCTTCTTCTATTAGGTTTTATCGATTATAGTTTATAATTTAACCCCTATATCTAGAAGAGTATTTATATCTTCTTATTAATATCTTATTTTTACGATAATAGGTATAATAAGTCTTTTTTTTATAAGGATAGGTTATTAGGCTTTATCCTAAAGTCTAGTTCTAATTATTAGTACTCTATTACTATTTAACTTTTCTTATATAGTTATTTTAACTAGAAGAAGGGGTAGGCTCTAGTTTTTAGTTATATAAGACCTTCTACTATACTAAGTATAGTTCGGGGCTATATACTAGGGTCTCGTATAGTTTATAAGCTTATACTTATAGTATTTAAGTATAGAAGAGTCTTTCCTTACCTTATACTTTTAAAATATATTTATAGTATAATTAAAATAGGGTTACTTATTAATTATATTATTTTTCTAGGCTTCTAGGAGGTTTATAAATATACTTTTTAATATATTATAAGGTCTTTTAATACTTCTATACTTTAAATCCCTATTATAATCGTTTTTACGCTTTTTATCCTTTAAGTAATAGGTCTACTATAGGGGTTTTTCCTCGGCTAAAATAAAGTTTTTAGCTTTTAAAAAGTAGGAGGAGTAGAACTAGCTTTAAAGATAATAATCTTTTTAGTTTTTTTATTAGTAGTATAATAAATAGTAAATACTTAGAAAAATTCGGGGAACTTTTATAAAGTCTCGGCTTTAATATTTAAAATATTATAAATTAGGGTAATTAGTAATTTATATTCTTATTACTACCGGTTTATTAATACCGCTATAGTATCTCTACTATATAAGTAAAGTAGGGTTAATTCTAAATTTAAGAACCCTAGGAAATTATTTTAAATAACCCTAAATATCTAGTTATTATAAGTTCTAGTAATATATATAGTCTAATAAATTCTAATTTATTTTCTAAAATTAATTTATTTTAGTATTACTTTCTCGATATTATTTTTAATTTTATATAAACTAATAGTATAATATAATTACTATAAGAAGTTATTTTTATTCTCCTCTAAGTTCTTTTTAAACTTAATAAGTAAACTCGTTTATAGAATTATTATATAAATTTTACTAGATATTTAAAGTTTATTTTCTTTTTTCTAGGCTATTTATATAGTATACGTATTTTAATCTACCTCTTTTTAGATTTTAAGCTAAGTAAATAGATTAAAAGTTATAATACTATTATTTAGTTAATATTAGTATTCTTCTATTACTATTATAATATACTTATAATTTTATTCTTTAATTACTTCTTTTAAAAGTACTAGTAGATCTAAAAGGAGAGGAGAAAAAGGAAGAGGTCTATAAAGTATAGTAACCGATTCGGTCTCTTCTTAAATAAGAGAACTTCTATCTTATTCTACCTATTATCCTCTCTCTTCTTTATTTTATAAAACGACCTAATAGCTATAAATAATAATTACTTTAATTTATTATATATAATATATACTTAAATACCGGGTTATTATACGTAAAGTATAATCGATTATATAGTTTATAACTATAAGTATATTTTTATAGTATTCTTATAATATCTCTAGTCCTTAAGGCCTATTAGTTTATAAAATTAGTAAAAGTTATTCTATTAGGCTTTTTAATAATTAAGGTCTATAAATTAAAAAGTAAAGGTATTATAATTCTAATACGTATAGATATTATAAATAAAGTATATATATAGTATAGATAAAATATAGTTAATTAAAACTTCTATCGTAATAATAGTAGTATAACTTTTATAAAGAATTAGATCCCTTTTTCTAATAAATTCCCCTTTTATCCTTATATAGGCGCGTACCTCCTAGCTACCTCCTTTATCGCCCTTAAACTATATCCCTAGCTTATAGGCTTTATCTAAGACCCTTTTCATCCCTTATATAGCCAGCTAGTACTATCTACTATACTATGCTCGTGCTAGTCCATAATAGTCCTTCTTTTTCTATAGAGTTTTCTTTCTCCTATAGTTAGGATTTTCTCTATCTTGAATTCTTCTTCTTACTCCTTTTTAGCTTATAATAAGAGTAGGGGTCTCTAGTCTTCTAGTTTCTATAATAGTAATAGGTCTTATAGATCCTTTTTTAATTAATTTATATAAAAAATTAAGTAATACCCTACTATTTCGAGTTAGATATTATATAGACTTATAACTCGCGAGATTCTATACTACCCTTATATCTAAGATAGTTTCCGATTTAGCTTATCTATAGAGGAATTCTTTAATAATACCTATATTTAGTTTTTTTCTTTAAATTTTTCTAATAGGGTATATTTCCTATTACTTATATTTCTTACTCTTACTATAATACGCTTATTTTCGCCTATAAGAATTAGGAGAGCTCTTTACTTCGTTCTATAAAGACCTTAGCCCTTTATTCCTATATCTAGTACTCCCCTATTACTAAAGTAGGAGGAATTTTAATCTATTTTCGATAGTATTTATATATAATAAAAAAAAGGGTTATTCTTACTAAAACTAATATATAATTATTTATTACTACTATATACGCCGGTAGGTAATCTTCCTAGTCGTCTTAAGCCTAATTAATAAATATTCGTAGATACCGTTAGATATCCTAATTCGCCTACTCTAGACCCCTATCTAATTAAAGGTAGTAAGGGGAAGATATCTTTAGTTTAACCCCTATTAGCTTATAGAGGTATTTCTAGAATAGGTTTTCCTATTAGGGACTTCTATCCGATATTATAGCTTAAAGTATACTATAATAACGCTACTAATAGTAGAAAATTCTTTTCGTAACCGTCTCTACTTCGGTACTAGCTATAGGCTCTAGCTATATACTTTTTAATAGCCGGTCTACTATTACTATAATATTCGTAGTATCTCCTTTCTTCTATATAGAAAGGTATTATTACGGGGTAAGACCCGTAGGACCTAAGAGGTCATAAGTACGTAACTATATTACGAGCGGGGAAACCCTACTTTAGACTCTATAAGAGCTTTATTTAGCTTACTCTTATTATCTAATTAATAAAAATCTATTAGTACTTTAAACTACTATTTATAACGTATTATTATTAATAATTAATTAAATTACCTTTTTTTAAATTTTTATTAGCTTCTAAATTAAATAATTTAACTCTTTCTAGAGTTCTATTCCTTATTATAAATAAGTTAATTAATTTAAGTATTTTATATACTTTTAAATTAAGTAATCTATATACCTCCGATTAAGTTATTTAGGCTTCTACTTAAGTTATCTAAGCTTCTATTTAGGCGACTTATACTTTTAATTCCTCGTATAGTAAGTTAATTAATATTAAACTAATAAGAGTTTCTAATAGGCGATTTATACTTTTAATACTACGAATACTAATAGCTTCTATAATAAGTCCTAATAATACTTATATTAAAAACGATATTATAATAACTACTAAACTACTTATAGGATTACTAAAATTACTAGACTTATTTACTTCTATACCTTCTTCTCCGATACTTTTTATTTTACTCCTTATACTTATAAGAATAAAAAAGTATACTTATTTACCCCTACTAGCCGAGTTCGATAACTCTAAATTAGAATACTAAAACTAGCGAAATAAAACTTATATAAAACTTTAAATTAATATAGAGGTACTTAGTAATATCTCTAATTAAATAACTACTCTTTTTATAGTTTTAAAAAGCTTAATTAATAAGAACTATACCTTTTTTATTAATACCGAATTTTTTTAAAAAAAACTTTTACTCTCGAATATTTAGATTTACTTAAATTATTTATATACTAACCCTAATTATAAATATACTATTTATACTAAATAAACTAATTTAAAGTAAAGAACCTCGGATTTCGATATTTACTATACTAAATTCGAATACCTACTAATAGAAGTTAATAGATTAGAATAGGCTAAAAGCGTAAAAATTAATAACCTCTATTATAGTATAAATTAATTAATTCGAAATACTACTATTAGTAAAACTATTAAAAATATACTCGTAGAATAGGTCTAATACTACTACTATATTTAGGTTAATTTATAGATATTAAAAGCCCCTCTTACTATCTATATTACGCTATACTTATTATCTCTTATTTATAGTAATACTATTATTATTATCCCTATTACTCCTTTACCTTATAACCTTATAGATATCGATTCGAATCTCGTTTCTATATAAGCCTCTACCTAATACGCTTATAGGAGTATACCGAATTTAAATAAATACCCCGTTAGCTTAGGCCTCCCCTTAGACTTTTAAGTATTATAAAAAGTACTCGAAATAAGTAATATAAGAGGAAATATTATACTAAAAAATAATTAGTACTTATTTCTTATATAGATATCTAGGTTATATTATCGATTTCTATCCCCTAGGTATACTTTAGAAGAGTAGGAAAACCCCTATTAAAATTACTATTATTTATATTAAATTTATTTTTAATACTACTACTAAAGAATTAGAAAACTAGTTACTCTTATACTAAATCGTATATAAGAATATAAAAAAGCTTAATTAGAATACTAGGAGTATAACGAAAAGACTAAAAAAAATAAATATACTTTTTTTTAAAGTAGATATTATAATTAATTAAATAAGTTATATAAAATACTTATTTAACTTAAACTATTCTTCTAGTACTCTAATTAGTAATAAACTAATAATTTATTTAAATCTTTTATATTTTAAAATAGAACTTAGAATATTAAAAGGAATTATCGGTATAATTAGAACTATAAATAAAATAGCCTATTTCGAAATAGATATTAAAAGCTATTACTAGTACTACTAATATACCTATTATATAGTAAAAGCGAGTTATAACTTAATACTAGGGCTCCTATAACTTACGGAAAATAGGGTTACTTACGATAAATCTACCGATACTACTTTTATCTTATCCTCTAAAATTATCTTCTACTACTCGAAAGAACTTATTTATAATACTAAACTAGTAATTATAGTCGTTATAGCTATTAAAATTAAGCGTACGAAAAAGTAAAATTTAAGAGCTTTTAAAATCTTTATTATAAGCCTAAAAGATATTAAATATATTCTCGAGAATAAGTTAGATCTCGTCTAAAGGTATTATTAATAAACCTTTAAAAAGATATTAGCCTACTACTAAGTCTACACGGGTAAACTATCTATTCGAAGAGCTTAAATCTTATTCGAAATATTATCTTCTTCTTATCCCTTTCCCGGATTCTTATTTTATAGAAAGTTATAATAATATCTAATTTTAAAAACTACTTATACTTTACTAGTATTTATAATATTTCTTAAAAGAGTAGTAGTAAATATCGATCTTTTACTATAATTATATTTAATACTTAGTAATCTATATAAAAACGAAGCCCCCCCCCTAGTTTTTTTACGAATAGGACCGGAGCCCTTATATCTACGGAATTAACCTAGATAAACCTTTTCTCTAGTAATTTATATAATATTTTTCTTAGTACTAAGAGTTTATCCCTCGATATATTATATAAAAGACTTTAAGGGATTAGGAGTTCTTTTCTATCTTTATTAGTTAATAATAGAATAATATAATTTTTTAATTTTTTATAAAGAGGTAAGGTATTTTCTATTATTTCTCCGAAAAGTAATACGAATTCCTTAATTTCTAGGGGTAAAACTAGTAGTAAATTTAATCCTAGAGCTTTTAATACTAGTACTTTAGCGATATCTATTAAAGAGGCTATTTTTACTTATACTTCTTCTCTTTTCTTCTTTTATTTTATAAAAACTTTAAAAACTATTACTAAGATTTATTTAATTACTTTTCCTTTTTACTCTATTTCTTCGGGATTTTTCCCTTTTTCTTATAAGGAGAAACTTAGGACTATTTTAATCTCGATCCTATATTCTTTTATAAAATATATAGTATTTTATTTTTCTAATTAGAGTTTTCTTAATATTATAAAGTAAAAGAACTCGGGTATTATATAGAAGTAGACCTTTATTTTCTAACCCTTTAGATCTATTTCCGCCTAAGTAATTAATAATATTCCCCTACCGATTACTATTCTATCGGCTAATTTAAAATTTCTAGGTTTTATAGAGATATATAATCGGTTAAGTTTATAGTAGAATCTTTTATTTATAATAGTTATATAGAGGTATCTATTATCGATAAATACTTTAGAAATAGTAGATTTAATTATAGCTTCTATTAGGAAAGGTATTCCGTCTATCTTTTTTATCTCCTTTAGGTCTAGTCTATTATTATCCCTTTTTAGCTTTTACTAGTAATTTTAAGTAGGGACTACTCGTTTTCTATTTCTTCTATAATCTCCTCTACTTTAATATCCCTAACTTCCTCTTTTTTAATTTAATTAACTCTTATTACTAATCGAATCCTTAAAAACTAAAAGTAATCCCTTTTTAGATAATTAGTACTCTTATACCGCTAGTAAATAAAGTATATTTTAGTAATTACTTTAATTATTCTACCCGGTTAGGTATTTACTCGATATCTTCTTTAAATTTAACTAGCTCTAGTTTAAACTTATAGTTAGTTTTTATTAATATTAGTATTATTTACTCTTATTATTACTATATCTTTATCCTTCTAAGTAAAGGTATATATTAATTATCCTTTAATATACCCTATTTACTATCCTTATTTTAATTTAACTAATTTATCTATATTTACTTTAATAATCTCGAGAATCTCGTAATAACCCTAATAATTTACTAAATTAATTCTTTACCCGAAAAAGTATATTTTAAAAGTATTATTAAAAGCTTTTTTTAAAGTTCGGGTTTTATTTAACCCGGTCTAGTAAATACCCTAGGCTTTATTCGCTATTCTATTAAATCGTAGGTAAAATATAGAGAACCTCTCGGATTATTTTTATTTAATTATTTCTAGTATTATTTATATTTTTTATTTTTTAGCCGGGTCTCCTAGAATTCTTCGTATTTCCTCTAAGAATTTAGGCTAAAATCGGTTTAAATATATATTCTATTCGTAATATACTACTACTATTTACTATTCTTTATTATATAAATACTAGTAAATACTATATTAGATATTCTTCTATATTCCTAGTATATCTTTATCTAATTCGATTTTATTTTATATCTATATTTCTTAGAAATAATAATCTCTAAAATTACCCGAGAATTTTATAAGTTATTTAAATAATTTATACCGAAAAACTACTATTTATAGGTCGGTAAGTAAAGCTATAGTAATTAGTAATAGTATAGGGCCCGGGACTAGTCGGATATCGGCTAATACCCTTAACTATCTTTAAACGCTTTATTATATCTAAACTATAACTAGGGGAGGTCTTTATACTAGTAACTACTCTATTAACTAATATTTTAAAAAGGTAATTTCCTCGTTCTATTAAACGAGAACTTCTAAAATTAAATATAAATTATTAAAATTAGTATTTAAGAAGTACCTCGCTTATAAATTATTTATATTAAATATAAAGGTATTTCTTCTAATTTCCGGAAATTAATATTTTATCTATAAATTCTTAAGTTCTAGTTAAAACGGATTCTAAGGTATAATTAACTTTTCTAGTACTAGTTATTATAATACGCTCTTATTACTTATATATCTTTATTCTTCTTCTATTATTTTAAAATTACTTTATAAAAAAATTATTATTTTAATTTAAAAAATATTATTATAAGTATTCTAGAGTAAGAGTAATCCGGAAATTTAAATAATTAAATATAGTATATTTTTTAGATAAAGAGTAGAGTTTTCTAGTATATATACTTTTCTCCTTTTTATATACTTTACCTAGCTAACTACTATCCCTAGCCTCTTTAGGTATAGACTAGATCCGGATATAGCTTTATATAGCCGGATCGATTATACGGGTCATACCCGTCATAAAGGAGACCCTATGAGAGGCGTAGGGTCCTTTATATATAGCGAAGGGCCCCTAGGGGCCCGGAGAAGTCCGTATAGTTCTATAAGCCTAGACCTAGGTCTAGGTTTAATAGAAGTAGCTAATTCGCTACTATTAGAAGATAGTAGGGGGTCTTTCCTATACTCGGGTTTTCGGATTTACTACTATTAAAGGATTTACTACTATCGGAGGATTTACTACCGGAATTTACTACTATCGATTATTAGCTCTAATAGTTAAGCTATTAAGTCGAAAATAAATTTATTAGAGAGCTTAAGTTCTTCTTATTCTAAGGGTAGTATTCTTTTATCGATCTAGCTAGTATTCGTAGAACTAGACGGCGGCGAGGATAATAAGTACCGGATAATATTAAAAGGACTATATAACTAATAACTAAGCTACGTATAGGGCTACGTACGATTGGCGAGGGCGTGGCCGAGGCTTTTAGAAGGGTCTTAACCCTTTACATAAGTATCCTCCTCTTCTAAAGAGGCTAGGGGTTAAGCGGGGATTTCTAGGGGTTCTAGAGACCCTAAGTCGAGATTTTAACTTAAGGTTACTCTTTTTCCGATTCCGAGTCTTCCGAGTCGTCTAAGAAGATCTCGACGACTTTAGGGGTCTTTTTAGCCTTCGCGGCTTTAATAGGGGTTTTCGTAGTAGGTGTCACGAACTTCGTCTATGACGTAAGCTCTATATTTATAATTAAAGATTCGTATAGCCGGATAGATTTTAAACCTATCCGAGCTATACTACGATAAAAAAATCTAATAAGACGTAATACCTTCTATCTTTAAAACTTAGTAATTAGTATAAATTTAATAAATTTTCGTAATAAACTTTTATAACTACGCTAAAGAAAGCTAAGCTTTAAATAACTAGAATTTAATCCCTATATATCCGAAAGTCTCTTTATATATTACCGAGTAAGTTATATAGAAAACTCTATTACTACTAGTTATAAGAAGAGCCCTTATTAGTATAAAAAAAGGGCTTTCTCTTTAGAGATTCTATACTATTTTCTATTAGATTTAAATAAAATTACTTAAATACCTATAAACCTATTTAAACTACTTTTACTCGTTAATATAATAAAAATAACTACTAAATCCGCTAAAATAGATATTTCTTTCCCCTTTTTCCCTAGGTTCTCTATAAAGAATACTATAATATTAGTACTTAATTCTACTAAAACCGCTATTATAAAAGTCGGAAGGTTAAAGAGAGATAAGCTACTAGCCCTTCTAGAGAAAAGCTATAAGAAGCTTATCTTAGCCGGTTTAATCGAGGTAAACCTTAATAAGGTACGAAGTCTATTAAAAGCTTTACGAGAGGATAATAATATAGAAAAAGTTAATATTAATATCTTTTTATAATTATTATATAGTACTAAGTTTAATATATAATTTATATAGGTAACTAAAGAAAATTAAGATAAGGGGTAATCGATAGGGTTTAGTAGGGTCGTCGGAAGGTCTAAGTTAATACGTAGGGCTCGATATAGTCGGAATTTCTAAGGTATAGGTAATAAGTTAGGTTACGTAGGGCTAGCGTTTCTATCTATAATCGGTTTTAAATTAATAAAAAGATACGTTAATACTTTAAGCCTTTTAACGCCGTTGCTCAGGGCAAGTAAGCTCTATATAACACTATATAGGATAGTATTTATACTAGGTAATTATAAGCGGATCCCCCGAGCCCTACCGTAGTAGAGATTTTCTCTTCTCCTTATCTTAATAAATTTATAAAATCTCCGTACTAAAATCTACCTAATAATCTAGCCCGTAATATATTTATAGTGATTAACTAACTACTATTAGGAATAATTCTAGCTTATATCTTATACGCCTTTATTATATTCTTTTAAACTTTTACTCGCTAGTTATAACGAATTTACTTTATATTACTTACTTTTATACTTAGAACTTATTACTATTACTATATCTATACCGAAATTAATAATAATAGTTATTACGAATTCTTCTAAAAAAAAGAATAAACTACTATTATAATTATACTTTTATTTTTATTTTTAGAGGTATAGTTCTTACCCTATTCTCTAAAGAAATTATTCTTAATCCTAAACGATATTACTAATAATTCCTTTAGAACCCCCTAATATACGAGTACTTTTATATATTATACCTCGTTTTTATTTATACCTAACCCTATTTTCTTCTATTATATCCGGCTTAGCGAACTCGCTAAGGAGGAATATACCTTTACCGCTAATTAAACCGAACTAAACTCTTTCGATATCCTACTTATTACTATACCCTAAAAAGAGGCCTAATTTAAATAAGTTATAATAAATACCGACGAGATTAATAAGTATATTTACGATAACCCGGGTTAAGTTAATAAGATTATTTATATTTTATCTTCTTATACTACTATAGTAATTTTATAATATAATAACTAGATAACCTAGTATTATAAAGCCTACGTTATTTATAGCGCCTTTTTTACGAGAAATAAAGAGTAAGTATCTAAGAATACTAAGCTTTATATTAAAATCGATAAACTATATACTAGATACGAGCTCGTTATAGAACGATATAAGGAGGTAAAAGCTAACCTCCTAACTACCGAGGTTTATATTACTTACTTTAAGGCTATTAAGAACTAATTTACTACTATTTAGACTACGAATACCTACCTCGAATATTAAATAATTACTTTATAGAAGGAGACTAAAAGGTTAAATATTTAAATCTATTTAGCCTATAAATAATCCTAGATTACTTTCTTTTTAGTTATTTATTTCGGTATCCTATCTAGTACTAAACCCCTAGAGAAGCTCTTTAATAATATAACCTTAAAGTTCTTTAATTAGAAGGTCGAAATCCTCCGTTTTATTAAAAAATATATACTTTATACCGATAATAAATAACTAATCGAATTCGCTTTATCTTATACTATTAAGAAAGCTAAAAATTACCTCTTACCCTAGGAGCTCCTAGAAACTACTTTTTTTATTAATTTAAATAAACTAATCGGGTATTTAAAATAGTTTTTTATTAACTATAATAAGAAGACCGAATAGTATACTTACTAGTCGAAGTTCTAATTAGCTAAAAGCGGAGATAGTAACGAATTCTTTTATAAATTCCTCTTATTCTCCGTTTTACTCCGTAAACTTTTTAATAATTTTAAAGAAGAACTCTATAAGAAATTACTACTTATACTCCGAACTAAGATTTTATATAATCTCGAGGATAATAGCTATACCTAATCTATATTCTAAAAGGTCTTCTTTTAATAGAATTTTATTTATACTACTCTTATCTATTAGGAATATACTAAGAACCCTTATATAATAATTAATACTTCGACCTATAGTTCTACTATTACTTTTACTAGACCCCTAATTAATAATAATAATAAATATATTTATATTAAATTCGAATATAATACGGATAATAAAAAGTACTTTAAAGATTTATACTTAAAGTACTTCGCTAAAAAGAGAAAGTATTTTAAGTATAAAAAAACCGGATACTTTATTTTAAAATACTAAAGTATTACTATAAACTAGTTTACTTTTACTACTACTATTACTTCTATTACTACTTTTATAAGTAGAGCCCTTCTTACCGGTATAAAAAAAGGGGAAAATATTAAATTCGAAAATAATTATATTTATAATATTAAATAAGAGGAGGACTCGGAAAACTAGTTAATTTAAGAAAAAACTCCTTTTTAAATCTAATCGATATTATTAATAGACTATTAGAGACCGAACTAGTAGATAGAAAATTACTACTAGTTTAATATCTTTTAAATAGTAAATTAAAAAACTCTTTCTTCTCTATATAAGCTTATTATAATATTAGAATAACCTTCTATATATATATAAACCCCTATACTACTTAGGACCTAATTCGCTAGGGAATAGGAATTATCGAATAACTTAAAGAGCTTATCTTTTTTAGTAATTTCTAAAGAAAAGAAGCCGGGGAAATTAACTACTACCTATTTACTAATTTTATCTTTACTTAATAAAAACTCGAACGATAATATTACTTCTTTATTATAAATATAAAATAAGATATCCTCTTTAAGAAGAAGTTCTTTAATTACTATAGTATCGACTTTTCCTCTACCGACTAAAAACTTATATAGAAGGATAGAACGATTACTTCTATAACTTTTATACGACTAATTATAATATATTATACTATAAGGATTTTATATATTATTACTACTAAATAAAATAATTTCGAAAAATATACTTAAAAAAAAGTAAAATAAATTACGAATTTCGCCTATATTCTAATAAAAATCGCCGAATTCTACGTAAGTTTACTTATAAAAACCGCCTTAATCCCGCTTAAATACTAAAAGTACGCCTATATCTTCTCTATATTAGATACTAAAAAACTACTATCCTACCGACTTAACGATATTTAAATCCGATTTAAAAATAAATTATTTTAAAAAGATACCTTTTTATACCGACTTATACTTAAATAACTCGAGTATATCTATAATTATTTAAAAGAAAATTTAGTAAATAGGTTTATTATACCCTTAGAAAATCCTTTCTTAAGCCTAATTCTCCTCGTAAAAAAGTTAAATAATAAGTACTACTTCTATATAAATTACTAAACCCTAAATACTTATATAATCCGAAATACTTACCTATTACTTTTTATATAAGATACCTAGAACTTTATCTATAGGATAAAATAGTTTACTAAACTAAATATTATAATTACTTTTAATAAAATACGTATAGATCTTAGGTCTAAGGAGTTTATTATATTTAAAACCTATTATAAGTCGTATAAGTATCGAGTTATATTTTTCGGTATTACTAATAGTTTTACTAACTTCTAACGATATATTAATAAAGCCTTAAGTAAGCTCCTCGATAATATTTATATCGCCTATATCGACGATATTTTAATCTTTTTATAAATAAAAGAAGAATATATAAAATATATAAACTAAGTTCTTACCCGCCTCTTAACTACTAGACTCTAATACGATATTACTAAAATAGAATTTTATATATATTAGATAAAGTTTCTCGGATATATTATATTAGTTAATAGTATCTAAATAGACCTTACGAAGTTAAGCGATATCGAATCTTAGGCTACCCCTAAATATATTACCGATATCCGCTTTTTCCTAAGATTCTATAACTTCTACTATAAATTTATTAGCGATTATAACTAATTTACTAGACTTTTATACCGATTAACTAGATATAGTATAAAATAGTAGTAAAAAAAAGAAGAAAAAACCGCTTTTATAAACCTCTATAAAACTATAACTAGTAAATTTATCCTTACTACTTATAACTTAAACTAATAAATAAAAGTCGAGATTAACTCCTCCGATACCGTAATAGCTAGTATATTCTACTAATTATAAGACGATAACGAATAATATCTTATATTCTATAATAACTATAGTATAAATAAAGCCGAAGTATAGTATAAGATCTACGATAAAGAAATACTTATACTTATCCTCGTAATCCGGGAATAGAAATTAGAACTCTAAAAACTAATAAAACCCGTCCTATTTATTACTAATTACTACGCCCTCGATTAATTTAATATAAAACGATATATAAATAGCTATTAAATCTACTAATTCGACGATTTTATACTATTTAACTACTAAATTACTTATCGACCGGGGAGAGATAATACCGCTACCGATAGCCTTTCCCGGAAAAGTAAATAAATAAAAATATAGAAAGCGCGAAAAGAATAAAAATACTAGATTATTTTAATACTAATTTTATATATAGTACTTATACCGGGTAATACCCTACTACTTAGTTATTAGGGTTATAACTTATTTTACCCTAATAGAAGTAAGCCCGATTAGCGAACCCGAGTACCTACTAGAGCTATAACCTAAGAACCTACCTACTAAATTTAAAAATTTTACTTTAATCGACGAGGTATTCTAACTAAATTATATTACTAAAAGACCCGAATAAATTTAAGCTAATTAGGGTAAGGATAACTAGATATTAGAAAACGGATTAATTAAAAACCTAAATAAACTCTATATATTACCTATAACCCTAGAACTCCGTACTTAATTTATACGAGAAGCCTATAATTAATTTATTACCGGATATAATAAATAAATAAAAATAGAACTCTTATTATATTACTACTACTACTAAAAAAGTATCGGGCGCGATATAATAGAATACCGAAAAATATAATATATCTACGGATATAATAAGACTTAGAAGAACTATACCTTTAAGCTATTTTAGCTACTATTTATCCCTAAACGCCCTTAATAGTATATATTAATAGATTATAAAAACTACCCCCGGATAAATACGGATTAAATAATATCTTTATAATTATATACCGATTTAGTAAATACGTACTCGTTATTCTATACTACTAAATAGTTACTACCTATTAAACTATAAAATTCTTCTATAATTATATATTCCGATATTTCGGGTTACTTATATCTATTATATCCGATCGTAGCTTTTAATTTATTATAAAATAGTAGAAAGAAATATATACTTATTTCGGTATTAAATAAAGACTAAATATCTCCTATTACCCGTAGACTAATAGAAATACCGAGATTATAAACTAATACTTCGAGAAATACCTCTTACTTTTCGTAAATAAATATAAAATAAATTAGAGTAATTTTATCGCTTATACTAATTATATCTAGCTTATAACTTATTATAAAACTATTAATATATTACTAATCGAGCTCGAAATAGGGTACTTTCCTCGAAACTACTTCGCCTAAAAATAGATCCCGGACGACGTTCTACCCTATAACTACCTCTTATAATAAGACGCCTAAACCTAGGTATAGATTTACTACGATATATAAAAAACTATAAAAACGAATACCTGAAATACCTAAGAATAATAGTAAAAATAGGTTAATAAGTATTATCGTAATATTAATTAAATAGTCGGCGACTCTATATATATTAATACCGATAAGTAGAAAATATATAACTACGACCGGAATATTAGCCTTTTTAAAATTCTATAATAAGTATAATACTTATTCGAGGTTATTATCCCTATTTACTAGAAATTATACTATTTTTTTAACTATAAACGCTTATATAAAGCCGAAACTCTTAATTTACCTAGCTAATATTACCCCGAATTAGAATTTAATTTCGTCGATAATAAATTAGAATAGGAAATCTCCTAGATCCTAGATAACTATATAATAAGGGGGAGATTCGAAAACTAAGTAGAATAAACCGGGTTTAAACTTAATAATTAGTAGTATAATACCGATAATTTTAAGTATATACCTATACGATTTAAAAAATATTATAACTAATACCCGAATAAAAAAGGATTACTTTAAAACTTTAAATATTAGTTATTTTATACTATAGATAATAAAGAACTAGAAGAGAAACCGAATAATAATATACTAATAACTATACCTAAATAGCTATACCGGAGGAATAGATAAAGAGGGGGGTTATATTACGAACTTTATTTATAATATAAGCTCTATATAATACTATATAGGATAATATTTATATTAGGTAATTATAAGTAGATCCCCCGCGCCCTACTATAGTAGAGATTTTCTCTTCTCCTTATCTCTATAAATTCATAAAATCTCTATACTAAAGTCTACCTAGTGATCCGGCCCGTGACAGTAGGGGCCGGGTTTTCTCGGATAGCCCCGGATATCCGGTGCTCTTCCGGGGCTAGAACGGGGTTTCCGGCGTAAGCCCGGGTTTAAATAAGGGCTATAAGGTAAGAAGTATATAAGTAGCCCTTCTAAGCGTAGTAGAGGTAGAGCTTAAGTCGGAATTTTTCTTCTTTCTCTTCTAGGGTTAGGTAGCTTTTAGAGATCTTAGAAAAGGGTTTTTAGTCTATAAAATACTTATAAAAAGTTTAAGTAGTTTAGAAAAACCCCCGAGTCTAGAACTAATTAATAAAAATTTAGGGGAGGTTTAGTAAAGTATAAGAAAAAGAATAATACTTCTCGTAGTAGGCTAGGCCTTCTAAATCCGAAGTAAATCCTAGGAAAATCCTAATATATAAAGTATAAATTTAGGGTTTTTCTTAGCTAATTAAAGCCTTTTAGAGATCTAGAGAGATATTCCCCTCTAAATATAAGATTTTTACGCCTTCTAAAGTATTTATAAATTCGGTTTCGGCGAAAAAGTATTCGAATTTCGGAAAATAGAAAGTAAATAAATCTTTTTTTTTATTTTTATTTTTAGAATTTATCTCTAGTTTTAATTACTTTATTAAATTCTATATAAATAGATTTTAAGTAAATTAGTAAATTCGAAAAATTTATAAGTTTTTATTTTTCTATATTTTAAATATAAGTAAATATAAAAAGCTAGGCTAAGGATTTTATCCTATTATAAATATAATAGAACTAAGCGAAAAGAGTACTAATAGAGGTTTTATCGATACCGATTTTAGCCTAAGTTTCTAGAAACTAGGCTTTAAAATCCTTTCGTTTTCTAGTAAAATAGGGGATATCGGGGAAGGCTTTTTTAGGCTAGGGATTCTCGGGGGCCCTAGTCTATTTCGGTATTAGAGAGGCTAGGGGGCTTAGGGGAGCCCTAAAAACTTCTTAGAATTAATTTTAAAAGTTCCGGATAACCTCTTTCTATATAGTTTACGAAATAGCTATCCTATTTATATTAATTTCTAAGTAGGCTAGATACTAGGCTTAGGGGTCTTAGGGGTCTATTATATAGTCTTAGGGGTTTTCTAGGGTTCTAGATTTCTTAAAAGTCTTTAAATTATAGAGTCCTCCTTAGAATAATAACCTATCGTAAAGTATACTCTATTTCCTAGGAAATTCTACTAAACGGAGAGTTCTAATCTTAGAACGCGAAATAGAAGGACTTAAAAGAGTTCTAAGAAACGAAGAAGGGTTTTAGGAAATTCGTAAAATTTAAAAAGGCTTAGAAGTCGTCTAGGGCTTTTCGTAGAGAGTCTAGGGGCCTAGTTATCGTCTAGGACTTTTTTTTCTAGAGGTTCTAAAAGCCTAGATATCGTCTAGGACTTTTCTAGAGTTCCGGAGGGCCTAGATATCGTCTAGGGCTTTTTAGGGTTCTTAAAAGAGTTTAGAATAATATAACGGTCTACGTAAGAGGTAAACCTTTTTACGTAGAATAAGATTATATTCTAAACTATAGAAAAGAAGAGAGAGAAGAAGACCTTACGAGAGGCGTAGGGTTTTTTATATATAACGAAGGACCCCTAAGGGGTCCGGAGAAATCCGTATAGTTCTATAAGCCGAGACCTAGGTCTAGACTTAATAGAAGAGGTTTATTTTATTATTACCGGAAGATTCGCTACTATCGAAAGTAGGTAAAGGGTTTTTACTACCTAGAATTCGCTACTATTAAAAGATTTACTACTATTAAAAAACGGATTTTACTACTATCGATCTTTAGCCTTAATAATTAAGTTATAAGGTTAAGAGTAGGTTTGTTATAGAGCTTAAGTTCTTCTAGTTCTAGGGGTAGTATTCTTTTATCGATCCGACTAGTATTCGTAGAGCTAGACGGCGGCGAAGATAACGGATACCGGATAATATTAAGAGGACTATATAACTAATAACTAAACTACGTATAGGGCTGCGTACGATTTAGCGAGGGCGTGGCCGAGGCTTTTAGAAGGGTCTTAACCCTTTACAGATAAAAAGTATCGGAGAAAAAGGTACGGAAATAAATAAATCTAGTAATCTTAGTAATCCTACGAGTAGTTTAGTAGTTATAATAATATCGTTTTTAATATAAGTATCGTTAGGGCCTATTATAAAGGCTATTAGTATTTATAAATAGTATTAAAAGTATAAATTACTTATTTAAAGCTCTTATTAGTTTAGTATTAATTAACTCGCTATACGAGGAATTAGAGGTATAGGTCGCCTAAACGGAAATTTAGATAGTTTAAGTAGAAGCCTATATAACTTAATCGGAGGTATACGGATTACCTAATTCGGAAGTATATAAAATACTTAAATTAATTAACTTATTTATAATAAAGAATAGAACTCTAGGAGTAGTTAGATTATTTAATTTAAAAGCTAATAAAAACTTTAAAAAAGTAATTTAATTAATTATTAATAGTAATACGCTATAAATAGTAATTTAGGGTACTAATAGACTTTTATTAATTAGATAACGAGAGTAAGCTAAACGAAGCTCTTATAGAGTCTAAAGTAGGGTTTCCCCGCTCGTAATATAGTCACGTACTTATAACCTCTTAGGTCCTACGGGTCTTACCCCGTAATAACTAGGTCATTATAATAGATAATCCATATCTAACTTGTGTGATATACGGAGGTGCTATTTAAAAGTATCGCTCCCCCCTATTATATAGATAGTACTCAATAGCTAGCTTATAGTACGAATAAGCTAGTATAGTAAATACAGTGACTGCACCCCCACAGGAACGTACCCCCTGTCGAACAGCCCCTACGAATAGCTTTAAATACGTATTTTAATTACTATAAAA
>JAOYNU010102675.1:0-38942 GCA_026745395.1 Tympanopsis confertula | reverse complement strand
CGTGGCCCGCTGTGCCCCAGAAAAGCCAAGAGCGCGAGCAATATGCCCCCGGTATGATGCCACTGTTAGCAATGCAGACCCAATCGTGCAAGCGCTAGTCGGTGGAATCCAATACCTTAAAATACTATAAAATCTGCATGTCTAGATCTAATAATATTGCAAGACCCCGACTTTTAGCGCCCTGTAGATCGGGCGTCCCGTTAATCCAGGGCTGCGTCATCCTCCATCCGAGCGCCTGAAAATTGCAGAGCGAACCCCTAATTGGCCCCGCCAGGGTCCAGGCAGAGAGTGGTGGCCCAGCCCGAATTGACGGGCCATGAATCCAGGGCCCCTCCGAAGGCCGCTCCGATCTGCACTCATTGTTTCCCCTGGAATCTTCGTCGTCTTGCATGGCTTCTTCCTAACCACTTCCGCTCCTTCAAAGCCACCATGATCTGGCCTAGCCTTGTGCTTTTGTTGGCCCATAATGCCGTCGCATGGCATTCGGACGATGACTTGATGTCGTTTGAGACCGTGAGTTGACCCAATCCTGGCGCTGTGGAATGAACGGAAATTAACGAATTTGCCTATTCTCCAGCTTCCCGACGTCAGGGCCCTCAAATTCGATATCCAGTACGAAGATCGCGACAGCCTCTCCCCGGGCTATTGGTTCGTCTCGCCGTATCTGCACATGGACACAGACCAGCACACCAGTCTTTACGAACAATACCAGACAGGGCCCCATATTTATGACCAGGAAGGAGTACGTCGAGCTGTCGCGCCCCAAGCCATGCCTTCCTTTGCTAACCTTGTGATTCGTCGATTAGCGCCTAGTCTGGACCGGAACGCCTATGTTTGATAACCGAAATACTTTCGACTTTAGGGTTGTAAATAGCATTGGCGGCGAGCCTCATCTCTCTTTGATTCGACAATATAGCCACGACGGCGTGGAGGACGGTGACCATGGGTATGGAGTCATTCTCAACAACCACTACGAGATCAGCCACATGCTGCCGAACAGAGAAGACCTTGGATGGTTCGATATTCACGAGTTCAACGTCCTCGAGAATGGCGAGACAGCTTTGATCACAAACTATATGTCGCAAGAAATTACATTGGAAGCTTTCGGTCGTCCAACAGAGAAGACTTGGCTCGAGTATGGTGGATTCTCGGAAATCGATCTCAAGACGGCAGAGGTTTTGTACCATTGGAACTCGTTCGCTGAAATTCCCCTCACAGAAGGCGTACACTACAGCCCTTCATCTAGGGTTGAAGCGCTGCCAGGCTGGGACTACGTACACATCAATTCTGCGGACAAGAATGAGAATGGCGATTACTTGATCTCCATGCGATTCACCAACACCATCTACCTCATTTCTGGAGTGACTGGTAACATTGTATGGCGACTTGGTGGATTGGCGGGCAATACGAGCGACTTTGTGCAAGACTTCACATTCTCTAAGCAGCATGACGCCAAATTCATCTCCACCGATGGAACACGCTACGTTATTTCATTGATGAATAACGCATCTGACGAGGAGTTCCAATCGGAAAACGTCTCTTCGGCTTTGATCGTGGAAGTTGAGGCCGGAACAGAGCCCAAGACTGCTCGAGTGCTCCGTCGCTACGAACGCCCCGACAAAGACCTCACCCGACTCCGTGGCAACTCCCAAGTTCTTCCCAACAAGAACATGTTCGTTTGTTGGAGTAAAGGTGGATACATCTCGGAGTTTTCGGAGGATGGTAGACATTTGATGTCTGCGCAGTTTACATCACCGCGTTACTCCAACTACCGCGCTTACAAGTTTGAGTTCACCGGACGACCCAACACCCCGCCTGATGTTATGGCGCACGTGTACGGCTCTGATGAGGCAAACCTTGTCACCACCGTCCATGTGAGCTGGAACGGTGCTACCGACGTTGCAGAGTGGCAATTCTATGCCCGGGCTTCGGATTTCGACGAGCCTGTATCTATTGGCAAGATCGAGAAGCAAGATTTCGAGAGCATGTTCGTCGCAAAGGGCTTCATGGACTGGATTACCGTCGAGGCCCTTGACGCCAATGGCACTGTGATGGGTACCTCTGACCTGCACCGACCCACGATTCCTGATTGGAACTCTGTTGGATATTCTGGGTTCTCCGGCCTCCCCAAGCCAAATGACCCAGCGACACTCCATGGGATCGGGGCTGGAAGCTCTGTTAATGACACAGGCGACAAAGAAACCTCTTCGTCGCAGCCGAATACTTTCGCGGATGCAGAGCTTGAGAAAGCCACGCAGATGCTCTCCGGTGCTTATGAGACCCTCCGCAGTGTTGGAGGTATTCTCGCGCTAGTCATTCTTCTTGGTGGAATGGCTGGCGTGATGGCTGCTTACATGGTGATTCGAGGCTGGCGGGTCCGCCTCTATCAACGCGTACCATTAGAAGAAGGTCTTCCAGAAGAGCAAGCACACCTTCGACCTGAGATGGCTGATTAAATTTGATTCAGCACATCTGTTCCGGGATATTTGAAGATCCCTCCATGCTTTACTAGAGTCATTAGTATATTCATTCCCCCTGGCGGGTATCTTTGGCATGTTGACAATTTGGCGTTGTTTATCTCTTTTAGCCTTGAGTTCTGATACCTCCAAGACCATAATTTACTATGTTATCGCCCCGCGATGCTCAAATGTACTTGCTGCTCCAAGTAAAGACGCGCCACAATCCTAAAATTATTTTCAGAAACGATTCTTCGATGCGATTGGCCTGCGATCATGATATGAGGTGACTCGTGATTGATTGCGCAAGGGGTATTTACGTTTGACAAGGTTGATCCCATTTCCTTGATATCCGTGAGGTGGGATTTGGAGAGCGCACAGGAAGACTTCCATGAATGCCGAACGAATCCGCCGGACCCAGTCGCACAAAGGTTGTCTCCAATGCGAGCATTATTTCCGAGTAACGTGCGGAGAAAACTAATGTCAACAGGTCATTTCGACATGTTCTGGCCCACAGCATGACATGAGAATAACTGGATTCGCGTGCAAGGGATTCCCGGATCTCGGGTCTCGGGAATAGAACCGGGTCTATTCCCGGCTTTATCATTCCCGACCCTAACGCTTTTCTCTTTCCCGAAGGTTCCAGAGGTTCTATTTAGTCAACGGTGACTCAATTTTGCCATCATGATTTTGCTGTGGTCTCAAAGCAATTGTGGCTCTTTCTAATTCGTTTTACCTTCGTCATTTACAAATATAACCTTCAGCACACCAATTGAGAGAATGCCGGCAACCAGCCTTTGCCAAGACGAGATATGTCCTCCATACAGTCTCATGGACGATTATAGCGAGGGAGCCCACCCACAAATTCTCGAAGCTCTCCTCCGCACAAATTCCACTCAACAAGTCTCCTACGGAAACGACGAATACAGCAACGCCGCGCGCCAATTAATCTGCGAAAGAATCGATTGCGCCGATGACGAGGCCGATATTTTCTTCGTGCCCTCCGGCACTTCTGCAAATCTGATTTCAATCGCCAGTTGCCTCCGTCCGTATGAGGCGGTCATTACCTTAGATACGGGGCATATCGCCTGCAAAGAGGCAGGCGCTATTGAGGCGACCGGACACAAGCTTATTCTGGTTCCGCCAGTCGATGGCAAAATGACCCCAACAAATCTGCAGAAAGCTATCCAGCAAAATCAGTTCTTCCCGCACATGGCTAAGCCGCGCATGCTTTATATTTCTAATGCGTCGGAAACTGGAACTGTATACACCAAGCGCGAGCTGAGCAATTTGTCTGCTATGTGCAAGCAATTGAACCTTTTGTTGTTTATGGATGGAGCTAGAATTGGTACTGCGCTGTGCTCAAAGAAGAACGACATGACTCTTAGCGATATCTTTGAGTACACGGATATTTTTTGGATTGGAGGAACCAAGGCTGGTGCACTTCTTGGAGAGGCTATTGTGGTCAAGAAAGAGCTGGCAGAGGGATTCGTTTTCTACCTCAAACAACACGGCGCTTTGCTGGCGAAGGGCCGAATTATTGGAGTTCAATTCATGGAGCTCTTCCGCGATGATCTATTCTTCAGTCTGGCCACACATGCCAACGCCATGGCCGAGAAAATTTCGGCTAACTTTGAGCGTCTTGGATACTCTTTGGCTGCAGAGACAGCTACGAACCAAGTGTTCATCACTTTGCCACCAACGTTGGTGCGCAGACTGGAGGATCGCTTCAGATTTTATACATGGGAGCAATTAGAAGATGGTTCATTGACTATTCGGATTGTCACATCTTGGGCAACCGATGAGCTCCAGGTCGACAAATTCAATGCATGGGTGGAGCAATGGACGGTGGCTGCGAAATAGCTTTTGACGAATTAGCGCTGCATCACGATATCTTAATATTAGCATTATAGAGCATAATAAGCATGAAGATTTTGTCAGAGATCCATAATTTCAAGCCACGAATGACCAAGGAATTAGCTCTGAAGTATAAAATGTTTAAATAGACATGCAGGATGCGGGATTGTCTAACCGTAATTGGAAATAATGACACCTGTAATTTCGGGCGACTTTCCCCCTTCCTTCCACATCGATCGGAAAGCCAATCTTTGAGAAGCGCTGCTGTCTTCCCATCTATCTCTTGGAAAACCTCAATGCATTTTTGCTTTAAATTCAGTCGCATCAAATAGCGCATTGACCCTCATGAGATTATCAATATCATGTGACGCTTGTCGGTCAGTGACATGAGAATAACGGTCGGAGCCCGCTACTGACTAATTGTAGACGTGCGAAGGTCAAGTGTATCCATGAAGGCAGCCCGCCATGTCGACGCTGCGCGAAGTCGAAGACAGATGGATGTGTCTTGACCGACCCGCGGGCTTCAAGGACACGAGCGCCATCAGTCCATTCCAGAAATGCCCGGAAACGCCGGGTCTCCGCTGCGTTATCGCATCGCAACAGTGTTGAGGAGCCCCATGTTCAAACGACCTCTCGCAGTGTGTCTGAGAGCGATGATCGGATCATATCAATGCTTCCATCCTCAACCTTGATCACGGCCGCGGAAACCTACAGGAAAAAGTTTCCCATTGCCAACTTTCTTCATTATCCTACTCTGGTATCAGATGTTTCTTCCAATCTTCAGTCTGTTGACCCGGTGTTCATCGCATCTCTGCTCTCTCTTTGCGCTCGTTTCATCACAGATGATGAGCTTGAAGATGAAGAAGTATATGCGGACTATGCGCGAAAGCATCTGGCCCATCGTGTCATGGAGACACCTTCGCTGTATCTTGCACAGTCGCTTGTCATGATTTCGTTCTACGAATGGGGAACAGGTCAACCATATCAAGCATGGATGTACAGTGGTAAGTTTAAGCGTCTCATAATAGTCAAATGGAAGGCTCATAATTAGCTACACAGGTATGGCGACCTATATGATCCAATCCCTTCTGAAAATGGCCGACGATAGTATGGAAAACAGTCCTCATGAGTTCCACGCCTCTCAAACCCAATATGAGCAACTCGTCCGTACTTATTGGTGCTGCTTTGCTCAAGATTGCGAGCTGAGCTCAGGAGCTCGTCAGCATTTTGCTCTTTCATTTTCACAAATCTCAGTTCCTCTTCCCATCAGCGACCGGGATTTTACATTTAATCAATTTACTAAGAAGAGACTCATGCCTGCGGATATGAACAGCAAGTGCCCCTTGGCCAGGAATCTCACTATTGAAAACGGACTCACAATCGTCATTCGAGGATTCGACATCTTTGTCCGAATACTGAGATTCGCTAATGAACATCGCCGAGCTTTGGCATCCATGGGGAACGAGGAGCCCGGCACATCTCCTCTACACCAGACATGGCAAAATCTTAGTGGCCAATTAGAAGAATGGCGATCACTGCAAGACATTACGGTCAAGTACCCCGCCACTAGTGTCCAGGCCCACGTTGCTCTGGGTTATGGAGAGCTATTCGCCTACATCAATTTGATCTATTTTATGAGGTATGCTCTGAATTCCCCAATCTGAACACTTAGAGCAACGGATCTAACCGTTTTACTAGTATCATGTTCTTGCACCGAGACCGTTTT
This sequence comes from Tympanopsis confertula, assembly GCA_026745395.1. Lineage (NCBI taxonomy): Eukaryota > Fungi > Ascomycota > Sordariomycetes > Coronophorales > Scortechiniaceae > Tympanopsis > Tympanopsis confertula. The sequence continues at coordinate 32,903 of JAOYNU010102675.1, read as the reverse complement.
CTCTCCAACCTAAAGCCCCATTCGGACGTCTTCCACGATATGAATGGTGACGATAAGTATGAGCCAGCGATAATAAAGGAGCTCTTCGAGGCTGCTCAGCATATCAGTGGTGTCTTGATGGCTCTTGAAGCTTCCGAAGCATCTGTTATGACACCCTATTCTGGCTTTAGCGTCTTTCTAGCAGCTCATATCAACATGTACGGCACTATTGCACCACTAAGGTATCCTGGTGGACTGGAGCGAGCGGAAGAAGAGAAAAGCTGGAATCTAGCATACCTCGAGAGATTGAGCAAATTGTGGCCAGTTGGTCGTAGCTGGGTTTGTTTCCTCCTTATGAATTATGCTTATGCTGAAACTGACATTCCATTAGTGGCGAACCGTGCAAGAAGCAAACCGTTTCTACGAAACCGTGAGGAATACCCAGACGCACGCTGACAGTGGCATACACAGTCCTAGACGCTTCACGCTTGGTGGGACTTTAGACGAGTACGGAGATATTCGCTCTCATCCCCACCGAAATACGCATTCTCGAAGGTCGATGACGGCAGAGCCTCAGGTCGGATCATCACATCATGGGGAAAGACAAGTGGCAACGTCACCCGCCTTGGATGGAGACCCTGCTCTCTTCCCTCGAGATAACAGCTCACTTAATACCCATCATGATTTCGAGACGGATATGTTTCAATGGCCTTTTATTGACGCTTCCTGGTCGACTGGATTCGACACTGGCTTGGATGGGTTGTGGCACAATTCTGGTCTGTTCGACCATAACCCATCTCTAAGATAAATTCAATTACATCAAGCACATTCAGGGTCTGCATTTTCTTCGAAAAGAGCGAGACATGAGTCAATCTGAAACTATCGAGAGGATGCCCCTTCTTCATCTAGGAGAAACTGGTCTATTCCTTTTATCTCTTCGCACTGTCCCCGTTTCTCAGCGTATTGCTACGCGAGGATCAGTCCGTATGTACATATCAGCAGGAATTCACAGCTTCCCACTCAGACTCCGCTTTATTCCTGATCCACTCAGAGAATCCAGTGATAAATCACCCAGTTCAGCAAGGATATCATTGCCAGTCTCGAAATCCGTGTCACAAATAGCCGACATCAAGCAGATACCAGCTTGATGCAAAGGCACAGGAATATCAGCAAGCGCCGCTACGCGAACTATCGGAACAAGCCCAAATGGCACATCTTCCGTGATATAATGACTATCGAGTGTCTTTGGGCCATTCACATCCCGAGCTGGGTGACCAAGCGGCTTTATCATCTCCCCAAGCGGACCGTATGGCAGATTGTTTGATGAATGGAAATGATCATGGACAGTGCGTACTGTAAGCCCGAAGTGTTGCGCGATCGCAAGGCGCTCCGCGTCTAAAGCCTCAAGCATACGGGCAACAGCAGGAGTTAATGTTCGGAACTGCGTCCAGTCCTCTCCGAGCTCGACGCGGCTGACGTTGCAAAGCATAATTGCCAGATGCACTTCGGGATTCACGTTTGCGAGGGTAATTGCGAGCATATTCGGGCGCAAGACAAATCGGTCTCCGAAAAGACTGCGACAGATAGTCATCGCATGATCAGTCGCAGCTTCTGGTAGAACTGTCGCATCTAAACGAGGTCGAATTGTTTTAACAGTAACCTCCGTGTAGGATGGCTGTCGTGCTGTGACTAGAGTGGTTCCAAGGGCCACAATCGGGGTCGTAATCCCTCTTTTCCGCAGTAAACCATCGAGATAAAGCGCTGCTAATGACATGTGCGAGCTGAATATCACAATTTGTTCACTCCTCAGGTGATGTGCAGCAGCCGCGATAACATTGCGGTACGCATAGCCCGGAACAGCAACAATAACCACCTCAGCTTCAGATAATGCGTCCGCGCAAGAATTGCCAATTCTTGGCTTGAAGCTGCCGTTTATAGCTTTTGTCGCGACAAGAGGTTCGCCGGAAGCTATTTGTTTTGTGCGGTTGCCAGAGGGCGACCATACGGTCACATTATGGCCATCGCGGCAGAGTAACGCGGTTGTGCCGTATGCGATGGCACCTGCGCCCAAAGTTGCAATATTTCTTGTGTTCGGACTCATCTTGAGAATAAAATTCGAATTCGTCTTAGCAAGTGAATAAACACACATTGTGCCTTGATATTTATGACTCTTGTTACCCGCGTCCCGGTTTTCATGCGCGGAAGGACCCGTCGGAATTGCCGCGGCTTTTCTATGCTGAGAATCGTACTCCGTAGAGCTCTGACGGAACGGCTACGTTCAGACCATAGGTCTCACTTGATGATTATTTCAAAGATATGGATTGATGAGGCTGTTATTTGTCGTCTGGTGCGACAAAAATGGCCATAAAGCCGAAAGTTTGCCGCAAAACCTTTAGCAATAATCGAAAGCTGGGATGTCGCTGTGTTTATTATGTCAATGGGGATGAGGAAGATTCCCTACAGTATATCCGTACGTAAACCATGTGTCCCGCATTCTGATTTTGATATCAATCGTATAAGTAGCTGACTTTGGCCTCTCTAAGATCGATCAATACCTCACTCAACTGGTTCGGAGACGGAGCAATTGAACACAGCAATGAGCCACGTCTCCTTTATTTTCAGAACAAACCAGACAATTACCGGAACAAGAACTTTTCGCACGTTTACGGTGAACTGCGTATGGCTGCCGCCACCATATATCATAGGGCTTCAGAAGATTTGGACATGCGACCACTTGTGTTTTCGTATGGCCTGGTCGATCTGGGTGGATATCGCCTCCAATTTACCCCAACTCCACTTTTCAGCTATTGAGAATTATTTGCCCCCTCGTGAAAGCAACCAATTGAAATCATTATTTATCGGGGTAATATTCATGGGGGATAAATCGTGCATGATAAGCCCCTCCATTAAAGGGGTATCCAGGGCATCCGGCACCATACAAGGAGACAAATCCCCAAACCCTACAGCAAGAATCGAGAAAGGTGAAGGACTTCAAGATAGACGATCTAAATAGGTTCTTCATAAAAAATATACGCAATGCAATTTCGTTCACTTGTTGAATCGGTGCCCAGGAACCTGCGGACGAAAAGAAAGGGTGACGTGCAACCCACTTCCAAGGTTCGGAGACGGAGAGCGCCGCCCGAAGCACAAGCAATTTCCCGGTTGCGTAGGTTCAGACAGAGCTGAGAGTCGAGCTTATGCTTAGCTGGAAAGCACTGCGACCGACAGTCGGCCAATCCACTACCCATCTGGTCTCTTATCTCATGGCAGGCCTAACAGTGGCGACCCCGCAACGTTCAAGAACTTGGAGCATTTGGATTTGTGGCTATGACCATAAAGTGGCCACCCCCCTGGCTTAGTGCTGAGCATTTTCCAAGCCAAGAAACGTCAGGCTTGATCTACGGAGAGGCCCGGGTGTCTGATCCCGGGAGTCCCATTTGACAGGAAATTGCTGATCAACATACATAAATAGAAATGAATCGTAATCACCAAGGACGCTCCGAGAGATTAATTGTGGTGCGTGATACGGGGGTATACGACCCTTTCACGATGTTATCAAATTTCAGATGCTCACATCCATGCAAAGCAAAAAGTACTGTGAAAGGCTAACCTCGGCCACTCGGGAGTCACTAAATGCTTGTCGCAGCGGCGAGAATCCTAAGGCCGCACAACGTTAGAATGGTTTAAGTGTATGCAGTAGCGACAGGTTTTCAGTAGTTCCAGGAGACAGCGCATTGATTAGTCTCGTGCAAATTTCAAAAGTCCGAAGCTATCCAATGAATTGCTTTAGACTTGTTTTTGAGAGTCGTGTCCAGGCCGAGCCGTTCAGAAGACGGCCCCGGGGGCCAGGTTATCCCAATTACGAATATCCCCCTATTGTGGGAGTAAAGCATGGAGATGAGGCTCCTCCACGAACACTTCGTGGTTCACTAATCATAAATCAATGAGTATACAGTGTTTCCGCCCCGATCCTGCAGATATGTCTTCATTTTTGAGATGCCAAGGTAAATTGCTTTTCACACACAGTGGGGCAGATGGCACCCCCCACTATCTTTACTTTTCCTGCTGGAACATCTGTTACAAAAGTACTGCACGGGGTAGCAATGATCGTCGTCTGGATGATCATCAAGATCGGGTAATGAATGGAATTAAATTACTAAGTTTTTGACAAAAAGGAGATACATGTAGTATGCTATTGTACAATCATGAGCGTCGTGACCGGCTATCGCTGTCGGCGCTGTCAGCAGATTCGACAGTTTGCTCGACAGCAACTGTTTTGCGAATTCCGTCTTCGGGGTATATGGAGTCGTGGCCCTCGGGGGTGCCGGCGTAGGAGATGAGATGGCTCTGGTCTCCGAAGTTGGGACCAAAGTTGCCGGACTTTGAGCCGGTACCAACCTTGCGGTCTCCGAGTGGGATTTCGGAGCCTTGGTTGTAGTACTTCTGGGAAGAGTACTCTCTTCTGTAGTGGGCGATCAGGACGTTCAGGACTGGTAGACAGGCACAGATCAATCCAACACCACCCTCGGCATTACTAGAAATCATAGTTAGCACATAGGTCATAAAATGACACAATACCGATGTTGCATACCCCGAGAGAATAACACAGATAAAGACAATGGTCTGGTTTGGTGAGCTTCCACTTGTCAAAACAAGCACGAGTCGGTAAAGACTGAACGCAGTGGCCAAGCCACCTGCACTGAGAAGACCGATAACTCGCAACTTGCGGTTTCGTGACATTTGCAATGACCATGTCAATGGAAGTGGTAGGACGAGAATGATAATGTCGCTGACCACACTGATAACGGAGTCCGCGATCAGAGCCGCAGTCTGATCTAGACAAGATCCGCCAGGAAGTGGTCCGAGCCAGTACATGGGAATTGGATCACAAATTCGAATCTTCACAATCAAAGCAACGGTGTAGTAGGTGCAAAGACATCCGAGGAAGATATAGATAAACCAGACTTTGCCGCGATAGGGAGCGAAGATGCGAGTCAGAATGGAAAGGAGGGCGATTTTGACGAAGAGTGCCATTGGGCAGTAGAGGATTGTTGCGACATAGCAGAATTTCTTGAAGAGAGTCTGGTCTGCAGGGCCCACGTCGTTGATGTTGTACCCGCCGCCGTATTTTGAAACTATTCATATCTGGGTCAGTCTTTCAAATTTGTAGCTTCTGGTGGACACCCTTACGTGCTAAACCGATGCCGCAGTATCCCATAAAAAGGGCCTGTTTAAAACCATTAGACTAATCACAGAATAGAATTGCCGATACGCAACGTACCCAAGCCACCGTGCAAGCAACTGATTAAAAGTTAGTAAAGTTCCAAGGTTATGTTCAAGGCTTCTTAATCAGACTCACCATCTTCAACACCAAAGCTCTGCTTGAATCGAATCCGAGTGTAGAAACGCAGAATAACAAATAAAGTGACAAGAGGAATACACAATGCCTGTGTCACTATGTTGACCGTGTGCAGGACATCTTTTGGGTCTTCGACTGTCATCTTGGAGTTGACAGATGAAACACAAATCCGAGCAAAGTTCCACGAACAGCCGGGGAAATAGATTGTTCATAACGGGAGTGGCTCAGAGCCAGGCCATCGAACCTTCGCGCCACTCCGTGGGTCCTTAGGTGGTCTCCGGCCATGAAAAATGATGATAGGCAGCGGAAAGACGGGTCGGATTTTAGCAGCGATGGGCAGCTCCGCTCATCTGTAACTGATCTTCGAACTCAAAAAGATGGACTCGTCCTAAGAGGTCGTGTGTCGTGGGCCTGTCATTGTATGTACTAACTTTCGGGATAGCTATGGCAGGTGCCGCAGTATAACCCTACGAGGCTGCGGCTGCACAGTCACAAATTTGCGACTAATCCTTCGAGATGGTCGGTATGGACCGACTTTCTCTGCTTGGGTCTTCGGAAACCCTGCATTGTACCTGCAATGACATGATCGACGTTGACTGTGCGAAAATTTCAACCACGTTTCAATTCCACGTTCCATTCAATGTGCCGCATGTGAAGTACGGCTCTTGTCTTGCGCTTGGACTTCTTTCGTGCTCGGCAGCCAGGCAAAATCCGAGTTTATTACGTAGCGCAGGCCGTCAAGCGGTTCTCGACACAATCGGATTGTCGAGTCCGACTCCACTTTATAGGTCCACTGCCTCCAAGAGGCAAAGCCCAGTGGATGACGAGGTCCGTGGGAAGAACCCAGGAAACTTTACTTTGCACAAGTTGCTGAACTAGTTCCCAGGCAGACGGGAAAGGGTGGACCTCCAATTTAATTCTACTTTCCTTCGGTAGTTAGACGATTAGACCCTGGTAGACACATTTGACAGCGGGATAGCGGGCACTTGTCTCAGTGGCTTTTGGAAAAGGGGGGGATCAGTGCGAGATAAGTGGACTATGCTTCTTAGCCGATTTCCCCTTTTAGTCGACTTGTTTCTCTTCTTCCCACTTTCTATTCCGATAATCCAATTCCCACGGAAACCAAAAGGAAGAAGCCCAGAAACCATGACTATTCGCTACTCATCCGGCAAGGATTCCGCCCTATTCCAGCCGTTGACTATCGCCAACGGCAACATTAAACTCAGTCACCGTGTTGTGCATGCACCACTGACCCGTAATCGCGGTGTGCCTCAGAATGCCGAGAGCACCCCGGAGAACCCCAATCGTATTTGGATCCCCGGCGACCTGATCAAGGAATACTATGCGCAGCGGGCAACAGAGGGGGGTCTGATAATCTCAGAGGGCATCCCGCCTTCTCTCGAGGTACGTGCCTCGGTCCTTATGCAATCCCTGTAAGGCACGTTGTGGCTTAAACCTTGTTATTAACCGAGTGATAGAGCAACGGCATGCCTGGTGTTCCGGGCCTCTTCACCCCTGAGCAAGCCGCCGGGTGGAAACAAGTCGTCGATGCCGTGCATGCCAAGGGAGCATACATTTACTGTCAGCTCTGGCATGCCGGTCGCGCTACAATCCCTCAGATGAGCGGCTCCCCCGCCGTATCGTCCTCGGCAAGTGTGTGGGACTCGCCTACGGAGTGTTACTCCCACCCTCCTGTCGGCTCCACCGAGCCCGTGCCGTACGCGAACCACCCGCCAATTGAATTGTCCGTTGCCCATATCAAGCAGACTATCGGTGACTACTGCGCCGCGGCTAAGATGGCTATTGAGGCTGGCTTCGATGGCGTTGAGGTCCACGGTGGTAACGGCTATCTGCCGGAACAGTTCCTTAGCTCCAACATTAACAAGCGCACTGACGACTATGGCGGCTCGCCGGAGAAGCGGTGCCAGTTTGTCTTCGAGTTGATGGCGGAGCTAGCCAAGACTATTGGAGAGGAGAACCTATCTATTCGTCTTTCTCCTTTCGGACTGTTCAACCAGGCTCGTGGTGAGCAGCGCGTGGAGACTTGGACGCACCTCTGTGAGGGCTTGAAGAAGAACCACCCTGCTCTGTCATATGTCAGCTTCATTGAACCTGTGAGTTGAAACGAGCCTCTTGAAACATGGTTCCACAGCTGACAGTCTGGTAGCGATTCGAGCAAATATTCAGTGAAACTGAAAAGGACGGCTTTTTGCAAAGCTGGGGCCTCGATAACGTCACCCTGGACCGATTCCGGGAAATCTTCGGCTCTACTCCTTTCTTCTCCGGCGGAGGCTTTGACAACAAGAACTCTTGGGGCGTTGTCGAATCCGGCAAGTATGATGCTCTCATCTTTGGCCGTTATTTCCTCAGCAACCCAGACTTCGTGCACAGACTCAAGAACGGATTGCCTCTGAACGCCTACGACCGGTCTCGCTTCTACGGACCTTTCGAGGACAATGCGTTCCACTATATCGACTATCCCACCGTTGATCAGCAGGCTTAGACGTTTAAGTATATACGAAATCATGATAGAAGAGTTAGTGAACTAGAAATGAGCTTATGTCAATGCATGCGGCTCGGCTTCCTGCAGATCTGCATGCACATCATCACGTTACACGCCACATCCTTGCATCCCTGCCCCTTGCTGACTTTACATGTAGAAAAAGGAATAAGAGGACAAAAAGTAGACTTCTGAAATTTTCTGCCAAACAGTCTAATCTATCTAGAGTATATCTCATATCTCTAACAAAGGTATAATCAAACATGCACATAACTCACGGATATCGCTCGAGTCTCGTTAATCTCCCGCTAAACAAACAAAAGACAAGGATGGGAGTTTAACCCCACACATCCTCCTGCCACTTGTTCTTCTTCTTGACAGCTTTGCTCCAGCTATTCACTTGATCATCCGACCATCCCTTGACCTTCTGCATAGTCGCGCCGACAGCCTTCTCGACCTCCCGAGCCATGCCCGCACGACCGCAGACATAAAAGCTACCGCCCTCATCAATGAGCTTGACGACATCCTCGCCCATCTCGGAAACACGGTCCTGCACGTACTGGCGTGGAGAGCCATCGTGTCGAGAGAAAGCAGTCACAATCTTTAGCTTGTCGCCAAGGATAGCCTGCATCTCCTCCAACTCCTCGCGGTAGATGTAATCCTCCTCGGGGTTGCGGCAACCGAAGAAAAGGACCATAGGACCGACTTCCTTTCCGACCTTCTGCACCTGGCAGCGCTCGGAGAGGAAGCCGCGGAAAGGAGCGAGACCGGTTCCAGCACCGACCATGATCAGAGGAGTCTTTCCGGTGATTGGAAGCTTGAACTTGCTGCGGCGGATGTGTGCAAAGACCTTGCCACCTTCTAAGGCATTGCTGGGGCCGTTGAGGTGATATGTGAGGCCGTGGGGGTGGGGCTGGGATTGTGCTTGTTGGGAGATGGCGAGGAGGTAGTTTGAGGTGATACCGTGGACGAGTTCGGAGGATTTGTCGGAGATCGGGGTTGAGGAGACGATGGCTGTGATGGAGGGCTTGCGAGGAGAGACGACGCTACTTGAGGAGATGGAGTAGTAGCGAGGGCGGATGTGAGGGACGGTCTCAACGAGGTATGAGAGGGGGATGTTGGACCAGGTTTGGCCGGGAGCAGCAGTCTGCAATAGACGACCGAGGTTGATGTTGTTACGGCTGATGAAGTCTGCGTAGTGCTGCTTGTTTTGACCCAGCTTAAGGAGGAAGGCCTTTGCCTCGGGTGTTGGGGCGAATTGGGCAAGGTCGCGAACGTTGTCACGGTTGACAGGGGCGCAGATCTCCAAGTAGTAGCGGAAGAGGGCATTGGAGCTTGTAGGAGATGGAATGGTAATCTTTGTTGCGGGGTCAACAGCTCTGATGATCAAGGGAATCTCACGGCGAGATGAATTGCCCAAGACCTCGAACAAGCGATCGACTTCTGTGTCGGGGTTGCCAGGCCAGATGGCAAGGTGGTCACCAGTCTTGTATGTCAGCTCGGGCTGGTTGCTCAGGTCGACGTCCATGTGCAAACAGTTGCGATCTGAACCCTTGAAAAGCTCTCGAGAGTTGGCGATGGTCAACGACCGAACAGCGGAGGTCTGGGCAGCGGACTTGGGGCCATCATGATTGTTGCTGGGCTCGCCGTGGTTCAAGTCAATTGGCTCCAGGGACTCATCCTCTAGAACCTCCAATGAAGGAGTATATTTGGCCTCGACTTCATTGAATCCGAGTTGCTCCTTGAACACGGTATAAAGTTGATCTTTCCATGCCATAAAGTCTTCCTCGGTTGCGCCCTCGGCATCATTGGCCTTGCCAACAGGCATCAGTGCCTTGGCACCGAACTTCTCCAAGTTCTCAACGATTGTGTCGATGACCTTGTTGTAGAACTTATAGTTGGAGTTGCCCAATCCAAATGCGACGTATCTCAAGTTTGACAGTGAAACATCGCTGGCCTTGTTGATCCAACCCCAGAAGTCAACAGTGTTGTCAGCTGGGTCACCCTCGCCATATGTCGAGGCAAGGAAAATGGCCAGCTTGGACTCGGGGATTTCGGAAATGGTCGCTGGATCATAATCCGATAGGTCTGCAGCCATAGTCTCTTGACCCCATCGCACGGAGATCTCTCTCGCAAGACGGTTGGCAAAGCCTTCAGCAGTTCCAGACTGCGATCCCCAAAGCACCACCACGTTCTTTCCAGTCTCCTCCATTTTTTGTGCGATATTTCGAGTCTCCTTCGAGGCATTGTTGAGCTGTCCGCCGTTCTTCAATTGTGGTCGCTCGAAGTTCTTGTATGCCAATGGATCGGCCTTATCCCAAAGGAGGCCGCGGGAGAGGTATGTCATGCCGGCACCGGCAAGGATAGCGAGGGCAGTGTAGTCTGCAATTCCAGTTGGAGTAGCAACTTTGCTAAGCTCCTGCATGACCTCTGGAGGAATGCCCATCTGGGCCAGCTGCTCAATAGACAGCATTGTGAAGATAGAGAAGAAATTGTCTTCTGGCGTAAAGAAAGTCAAAGCATAGAGAAAAATGAAAATACGAAGATATGCTGCGAATTCCCCGGTCCATATAAGCTGTTACCCCACGTTGCGGGGTCTATTATATGGAAGCCCGCGATCATTAATTCCATAATCGTCTATAAAGATTAGGCAAAGTTCCCCGATCGCCAATTTGCGGGGATGCAATTAAGATGGCGAGTGAGGGCTCCACTCCACTACCAGCGGGGGAAAATTCCCATTTCGGACGGCATCTCGCCGAACGTCACGAACAGCCTTCCTTTGGAAACGCTGGCTTTGGGTCTTGGCGGGCCCCGTGGAGAAACATTTTGGAGGGGAAGAAATTACCCTGCTGGGCTCAGCAGGGAATCGGCTGGCAATGACGATGCGCAGGCCCACTTTCCCCAGTGCTTCGACCAGCTGCGTGCCAGCCTGGCATGCATTGTGCATGATCAGCAGGCCCGGTAGATTTTACCACTTCGTAGCGCGGGGGATAAGAAAGGTCATTTTGTGGCGAGGCTAATTCTGGACCATCAATAGGATGGCTATGATTGGACTTGTGTCTCGGCATCGTTTTGCAAACCAAAATGTTGGTCTAACAAAGTTTGATACAATACTACGCGTAGACTATGGTGTATTTGGTCTGAAGTGAACATCGACTCTTCGACGATTTGCAGAAGCTTATAGGTAATTGTGAGGGTCGCCAACTAGATAATGCTGTAGAGACAGACCAACCGCTGTCGTTTCAGAAATTCTCCTCAATATACAAATTTGAATGACATGTTTTCTAATTCGAAAATGCTTCATTGAATGTTTAGCACACTTGGCAACTACTTTCACCTGACGAGCTAGACTTTTCCAATCTGATTTGATTTCGAGGTTCCCAGGTTGAGCTCGGCGCAAGATGCTCTTGGAGTCTCGGCATCCCCCGTGGCGTTGGTTCCAGCGCGGATGGCGGGCGACCAAGACGGGGTAACTTCCCCGATCAGTCGGCCACCCTATTTTGAACCGCGGGGTACTCGTGTAGATACTTGGCGGGGCAAGCCCTACCAGTTGACGGGGATCAGGGTTGACTTTATTTTTTGTCAATGCACATGATATTGTTGCGGGTTTTCAACCAATACTGTCGCTCTCCAGGATGATGTACAGTATCTGACAGGTGAATATACGCGGAAGCCGATTGGACATGATCGTTATTCTATGTACTCTTCGCTTAGGAGGTGTTCAGTTAAGGAAGTATGATCGGAACCTCCTAGCGGAGAGTTCCGGTTGCCATGGAATATTTAGGTAGCTCTCGCGAGGTAGATCTATCTTCATCAATACACATCTTCACATGGTCCTGTGTAGTTCCCACACTTTCCCCATCTCGCTAGCCCACCAAAGTATGCTTCGTTAACAAGGTCATCATATCTGTAGACAAACAGCCTAGTTCGATTCATCAATTTAGTTTCTAGTCATTAAAGGGAAATAGATATAATTTTTAGAATCTTTTATTCTTTTGCCAATCCATATATGCATAAATAATTCTAACTTGGGAATCACAGGTATATCTCATCAAAACATCATTAAAAATAACATCCAAGAATGCTAAGCGTCTATGCAGTGGTCTCGCGCTGGCGCTGCCAAATCTTCACAGGCATGGGTCCCAGAATCCAGTTCATGGTCTCCTCACGCTTCATCTGCCAACCAGGGTGGGCAAGGGCAATATCGTAGCGGTGCACAATAGATGCAACAGCCTTAGCCTGCTCCAGGTATGAGATGTTGCGGCCAATACAAGAGCGAGCACCGGCAGAGAAGGAAATAAAGTAAGGGCCAAGAGCCTTACCCTCCTCTCCGAGGAATCGCTCGGGGAGGTACTTGTGAGGCTCGGGGTAGACGCCCTTATCCCAGTGTGCGACGTAGGCAGACATGCCGACGGAGGTGTTTCCGGCAACCCATTCTCCAAGAATACTAGAGCCCTCGGGGGGAGTCTCGCGGCCAAGGTTCTGGGGAGTTGGGGGGTAGATGCGGAGGGACTCATCTAAGCAGGCGCGGAGGTAGGGGAGATGCTTAATCTTATCGTAGTCTGCGATGATCTCGTCTTCGTCGAGCACGGAGTCGAGTTCTTCGCGGAGTTTCTCCATGCAGCGGGGGTTCTTGATGAGTTGGAAGAGGACGTTGGCGATAGCAATGGCGGTAGTGACACTGCCGGCGTTCATCATGATGTTACATTCAGAGACAACTTCGCCCATCGGGAGGTTGTTGGGCTTTCCGTTCTTGTCTTCCATGAGGGCCTGGAAGAAGTCGTCGAGCTTCTCGCCGGCTTCGTAGCGGCGGAGACGCTCCATACCACGGCGCCACATAATGTTCTCCCAGTCACGGCCAGACTGGCTCATGCGAGCGAAGAATGGGATGACATCGACGAGCTTGTTGACTAATGGATACCACTTGTAGTCCCACAGGATGTATGACTGCTTGCGAGCGTTGGGGTAGAGGGCCTCGCGGAGAGAAGTTTGGTAGGTAGTGCCATCCTTTCGCTCGGCAGTGACAATGTCGTGTCCGTTATCGAGGAGGCCAAGGTTTTCAGAGAGACCAATGGAAGCAATAGCGTCAAGGGTGAAGAAGTTTGTCCATGAGCGGAAGTCAAGAGTAAGCTCAGAGGGGTCGGGAGCAACCTTTCCAGTGGCGACAGCTTCCTTGGGAGGAGGGGTGCAAACGGAGTCGAAGTGTTGGAACATTTTCAAAAGCTTCTCGGTGACTTTGAATTCCCAGCTTTCCAGGTTCTTCAAGGCATATGCAGATGACAGAACCTTACGCTTGCGAGCGTGCTCGGGCTTGTCGACGACATCAGCGAGGTTGGGGTGAGGACCGGAAGTCTCGGTATATGAGCCGTCCTTGGTGCACTTGGTATTGTGGCCGTAGATATCCTTAATGGCGCGGACGTCTCCATAGGAGAGCATGTTGGGTCCCGTACGAATAACAGGGTAGGTGTTATGCAACTCTCTTAATTCCTCAGAACGACGGCCCCGGTAAGCCATCAACATGAAAGGGATGGCAGTGATTCCAGATAGAGGGTGGAGATTAGGGTATTTGCGGAACCCTGTATTCAATGTTAGATTTCTCAGTAACAAAATGATATCTTCACAGACTACATACCCTTAGGGTCACGAAGGTATTCGACATAAGGCAACGCAAGGAAGTAGATGAACAAGAAAGAAATCAGCCCAATGGCATAGGGCGCGACCGACACAACAGACATCATCTTGAAGATGGAAGAGATGCTGAAATGGTCTTAGAGAAAAGAATGCAGATCGAATGAAGAGTAGTAGATGGCATTGACAGATAGAGGGGTGTCTGGTATAAATATCCTTTGTCTAAATTTCCCATCCCAGAAAGTATATTGCACCCGTCCCTCCATGATCTCGATCCACGGAGGGGCAATACTTAGCCCCGTGGGGAGCAAGTCAACACCTCGTTCAGTCTTACCCCATGAGACAACATAGCGTACCAGAGATTAAAGCCGCGGGTGGAATAAGCGCCCAGTGATCCTCGTAGTTCTTCGTGCTGGCTGGTGGACTGGGGTAATGTGGGGCTTCAAAGGGCGGGGAATATTGCCCGCGAGAGATGAGGAAACTGAGCCCGTCTCTTGTTCCAGCCACGAACTGCAGGATGGCCCGAGCAGCCAGATCTGAAAACGCGGGGTCAGAAAAAGAGAAATTTACCCCGATCCATCTATACACTGGATCTAGGCTAGAAGTTATGATAGCGGCAAGTCGCCCCTCGTGGACGGCTACCGCGCGTGAGCGTGTCTATACATCCAGACTTCATTGTCGATCATCATGCAAGTAATTAAGCCGGTTGTTTCCTTCCGCAAGCCACTGCTGGAACTTGAATAGGGCTTGATATCGATGCGATAGGTTATTCTGCTGACGTCAATACGATATCAAACCCGCCATCCAACATGCGATTCTGCTCTCACCTTTTTGTCATGCTCCATCTCTGCGAGCGTCTCCCCTTGGTGCTCGAATATAGGCTCCCAGCCTGGCCAGAATTAGTTGGCCCTTCAGAATGTTTCACCGGCTGCCCTGGAGGATGATACTCACCGAAAACGGGCGGGCCCCTAGCGGGTACTATCCTGCCCTAGTTCTACATCAGCAGCTGTTCAAGCGGGCTCAATTACTTCGACTGACCTCGAGCCTGCCTTGGAATACCAAGGGCTCCATGCTAGGATCCGCAGCGAACGCGAACGTGCACACAGCATCTGCACGCTTGTCATCGAAGGGCAGCAAAAGCTTGTTCAATCCGTCGTTGCCCAATGCGTCCAGGAAATACTTGCTACAGGATCCAGATTGAGTAAGACAGCCCTCTAGCTTGCACGAGAGATTGGGAAGTACCTACATGTACGGCCCTGGTAGCCTTTTCATGGCGTAGAACTCTAGCGCAGAGTCCTCCACGATAACAGGTCCATTGATCTATCGTCTCATCAATATAGGTTACTTCGGGGGGGATTGCAGAAGGGAGCGCACAATTTTGGATGCCCGGCGACACTTGTCTTTGGCGATTTCTTCTAGTGTGCCTTGGATCTCTGGAAGATCCAGCGCAAGTGGCTCGATAGGGATCGCATCTTTCAAGATGGCATTGACCTCGATGACCTTATTCGGGTTGCCTGTCACGAATTTGCACGTCTTCATGCTGTGCTCTGTGCTTGGCGACATCAAACAATGGGTTTCTTTGTGTGTTGTGCACCCCACCTTCGACATCCCTGTGTCCCTCTGCCCACGTAAGCAGGTCTTCCCCAAGGGTCACCAACAAGCTTGTTCCTGCAAGTCTGAAGCTTGTATTCTTACTTTCTCTAAATCTGAATCTCTTATTTCCAGCGACGCAAGGAGTTTGCACCCCGTGCAGACGCCTTTACTAGCAGCTATCTTTTGCAAGGATGCCAGCCAGACGAATGTATTCAAATCGCAAGGCAATGACAAGCTCCATTATTTAATTTTCTGGCCTAGAATGAGGCTCCAAGAGCCGAACAGGATTCAATAATTAAGGTACAGTTAAAGAGAGGCCGATCCCGAACACCCGATCTCCGACCAGATCGCGGCCTCGGCTGCATGACTCGGCAGTGAGCACCTCGCGCGCCGGTCATATTGACCCCGCCATGCCACGGCTTTGCTCTCTATTTCCGCGCGGGACATATTCTCGGTATAAAGAGACAAGCAGAGGAAATCCTTTCAATCTTAAATTTGCCCCTTGTCCCCTCGTTGACTCCAATTGCTGTAACTGTGCGACGGACCAGACGGAATTACATCATCTTAACTCCGCGCGAGCACTTGAGACTGTCATCAATTGAAGTCATTGACCAGCAAGGAATTGGAGGTGCGGGGTTTGATTTCAAAGCTACATTCCTTCTTCACTTAAATACTGACTTTGTGCTACAAGACTCTTCCTAAGTTCTGTTTTCAATCGGAAGCTTCAGCAAAAGCCTTACGACACCGCAGAAATGGAATACGCACGGTATGTTCCCCGATTTCGCCTCCACAAGACTGTTCTGGAAGGAATAGTCCCCGATGATCCGCGCGGAATTGAAGGCCGATTGCTGACTCGCGCCTCGCTACAGACTGGGAGACTCAGGCCTTAAGGTCTCGAAGGTGATCCTTGGGACCATGGGATATGGTACCCCGCAATGGCAGGAGTGGGTTCTTGATGAAGAGGCCTCATTGCCCCTTCTCGAGCATGCCTACAAGAGCGGCATTAACACCTGGGATACTGTGAGCTGTGCAGCGCAATGAGCAAATGACAGAGCTAACATTGCCACCAGGCCGATGTTTACTCACACGGCAAGTCCGAGGAAATCGTCGGAAAAGCTCTCAAGAAGTACAACATTCCTCGTTCCCGCGTTGTTATCCTGTCAAAATGCTTCTTCGGAGTCGACGACCAGGGCAAACAACCCCCTATTGCATCTTCGGCCTCGAACTCGGGTGACTTCTTGAACCGCGTCGGCCTTTCCCGCAGACATATTCTGGAGGCAGTCGATGCCAGCGTTGAGCGTCTGGGCACATACATCGATGTTCTTCAAATCCACCGTCTTGACCGGGAGACTCCCCGCGAGGAAATCATGAGAGCGTTGAACGACGTGGTCGAGAGCGGCAAGGTCCGCTACATTGGCGCCAGCTCCGTATGCTACCCTCCCTTCTTTCTAATATTCGATACTAACATATTTCTCATAGATGGCCGCCTGGGAGTTCCAGACCCTGCAAAACATTGCCATTCGCAACGGCTGGCACAAGTTCATCTCGATGCAGAACTACCACAACCTGATCTACCGTGAAGAAGAGCGCGAGATGATCCCCTACTGTCTCGACAGCGGTGTTTCTATTATTCCGTGGTCTCCTATTGCTCGTGGAGCTCTTACCCGCCCATGGGGCTCTCGCTCTACCGTTCGCGAGAACACAGATGGTGCACTCAAGTACCTTGTTCGATCCCGCGAGGGTGAGTCAGACAAGGCGATCGTTGACCGTGTGGAGGAGATTTCGAAGAAGAAGAATGTCAGCATGGCACAGGTTGCTATGGCTTGGTCTCTGAGTCACCCTAGCGAGTACCCGATTGTCGGTCTTAACTCGAAGCAGCGCATTGATGAGGCTGTTGCTAGTGTGCAGGTTAAGTTGACTGAGGAGGAGATCAAGTATCTGGAGGAGCCTTATGTGTCGAAGGGTCTTAAGCCAGCTGAGTTCTAAGCTTTTATTAGTTGCGAAGCCCTTGGCAGATTTATTGAACAGACAGTTTCTAGTACATGACAACAACATGAAATTGCCAAACAGTTGACATTATGCCAATGCCAGTATTCGTTAGACCTCATATGAATCATACAATAGGTTGATTGAAAATGCGTTGTGATGTCGAATTAAAACCGGGGTTGCTCCCGAGGTCTGTATCGCTTTTGCTGCCACAGGGCGAAGAGCTGTACTTATGCGGAGCTTGAAATTGTGAATCAAACCAAACTTTGGGGAAGGAGAATATTCTAGATCTAGTAAGACCGCCCCGGCTACAAGTTAGCGTTTGATCAGCGTCTGTTTCCAAGGTTATTCGTGAATTTGTCGGAAGCTTGACTGTGTGGAACGCTGAGTATTATTCTTTTCATCCCATTTCGATTAGCAGACAATCTTTCCCTCTGCCATTAAAGTTCCTCAGTACAATGAATCATCCTTCGATAAAGAGCGAAACAGCTGTTGTTTGCGACATAAAATGAGCACTAACAAAATCACACATGCCGGCATCTAGCCAACTGATCGTGCCTTTGGAGGAGCCTCGAGATCCACTTCCGATGGTGGCTTTGACGCAGATCGAGACTGGGCATGAGAAGCAACCCATTTCGCAGTCTGGGTTTCAATCGCTTCGCGCTGCTCACTTGGAGGTCCGCTCGACTGGGTAAGAAGACCCTTTGAAGACTTCCGTGCCTTAACAGGACGAGAGGGAGAAGATTGAGCGACTTCCGCCTTGAGTCGGTCGTTCTCCATCCGCAGGGTTTTCATCTCATCTTTCAGCGCCCGATTCTTCGCTTGCAGAGTTACGAGGTGATCGACAACTGTATCATTGATGATGCGTGCGACGAGATCGATATCTTGCGTATTATCCGCGTCGAGGGTTCCTCGTTCCTCGAGGTCAGCGATGCGAAGAAATGTTGCGACCAGGTCATCAGAGAAAGCCTCGATGAGCGAAGTTCTCTCTTTGGGTCTCATGTTTTGGACCTCGATGAATCGAGAGATCCAATTCGTCTCGAAATTGGCATCTGTCATGTTGTTTTTGATCGAAGACATACTGCCTGACATTGAGCGTACTCGTGGAGTGCAGTATGTAAATGGAGGAAGAATGACTTCATTGCTTGTAGCGACTACTGGGTTGTGTGAAACGGAAGCGAATACATTCACTCATTAGGGTTCACTTCTTCTTCCCTCACTGGTGCCTGTGTGGTGTGAAACGGAAGCGAATGCATTCACTCATTAGGGCTCACTCCTGTCTTCTTCCCTCACTGGTGTTTGGCACTGGGGTGGTGTGAAATAGAATATATTCACTTATTAGGGTTCACTCCTGCCTTCTTCTCTCTGGTCTCCGAGTATAGCGTCCCATAAGCCGGTGGTATATGAGGTTTCTGCCAGGATTCTGCCAGCAGCATACCCTCTCCATCATTACGTCACATAAATCTATCAATTATGTGATTTTCTGAGTAAACTGCACAAGGTAGAAGTTGGCTTATAAGCAAAATGGCCTCAGACCTGGAATTAAATTAGTCTTGGGTCTCTGAAATTATATAGGGTTGGGCGCGTTAACGCAAAATTGCGTTAACGTAACGTTTTTATCGCAACCGCCACTGTACCGCAGGGGGGGGGGCGAAATTCTGCAATGCGTTAACGCAGGCTGTACTGCAGGGGGTCTAAAAGTGTGTTCTAGTATGCGATAATTATCGCTATAATTTCTGCAGTAACGGTCGCGGTTGCGATACGCCAAAGATCCTGCGTTAACGTACGACGCCCAGCCCTACCAGTGAAATAAGGCGAAAATCACATTATAATTTGCGGAGCGAAGCGGAGCAAATAATTCACAAGGGTCACTCCTGTAGACCTGCGCGATCATATAACACTGTTTTCTTGGACAGGGAGCCTCAAACGCCCTACTGTATATAGCGGTGAGTGTAATGTCACGGGACTGGCAGAATAATCATTACTATATGTAGTAGTACAAGTCTTCAACAATTATTAAAATACGAAAAGATAATGACATGGCCAAACACCCGATGCAGGCTTGCATTTCATTTGAGATCGTAGGTTGAACAAAGACCCCGAGCTAAAAACATGAACATACTAGATGACATGTTGTACCATAGTGAAAATCATAAGAGTGAAGATAAGCCATTACGTCGTTCCAGACGCGCAGTAATGATCAGAGCCACATAAGAGTAGAGAAAACGCCCAGACCAGATGCAGCCGAAGAAAAGGAAATATGCTATAGGAATACATGTTATCGCTGAGATGCTGGGTATCGACATGCAGATAGATAGAGTGATCAGTGCGCCTCCTGTTTGCGATGGAACACGGTGAACATGGCGCTGAGCCGGTGGCGCTTCTTGGTTTTGCTCGTGGTATTGTCGAGAATCTTGGAATCTTTGAGATCGTCTTCTTCCCAGGCCAGATTGTTATCCGAGGGAGGGGCGCGAAGGTGATCTGCTTTTATATTTGGTTTCGGCTTTGTCGCTTTGTTTTCCTCGGAGCGCAATGTCTGAGGCTGGGGCTTGTTCTTTGGTTGTTTGGCAGCCTCTTCCTGCTCGAGGGAATTTTGTCGCGTTGATTGGGGTCGTGACACAACGATCTCGCGATTGTTGTCCACTGCGCCAGTGAGCAAACTGTGACGATTGCGTCTACCACCGGTCGCGGAAGATGCATTTCGGTGTTTGACCTTGTCCATGAAAGCAGCTCCAGTCGAGTTCGATCGTCGAGACAGATCTCCATAGGATTTGCCCTCATTGGCAGCTATAGTGGCCATTGTACTTGAACGGCGAGCCTTTGATGTCGGAGCCGCTGGTTTAGTGGCGTTGGAATTCCCTTTTGGAGAATTCAATGCATCTACAGGAATGCTGTTCTCGTTCTTGATATTTCCATTGAACGGAGATGGCTTGGAAGCTGCTGGCGACGCTGGGCTTTTTGTCGGCGATGAGACGGAATCAGCATAGCTGAAGTTATGTGACCAACCCTCGCGGAAAGCTACCCATATACCTGTAATGATAATCAAGGTTCGCAATCCATCGTCTAGTGTAACTAAGTTGGCATCTGCAGGCAATTCGTCGGAAGCGTCGCTGATCACTGACATGTTAGAGCTTGGTGTGACATGACCGTTAGCGCTTCTAACCGAGGTGGAGTAGACGTCGAAAACTTCAAGCTGGTTCTTGGTCATGGAAGCAATGACCGGGTGTCTGCGGGTCGTCGGATCGATGAGACTGAACGTGAAGCGTTTGGAATCGTCGCCCGATGGAATTCCTTGATGTGCGGATACACGGCGGTTCCTTGCTCCCCGCATAGCCCAGCGCATGACTTGCACCCCTTGGTCAGTCTGTGCTACAAATTCGTATGAGCCACTTGGAAGAGGGGTAGCCTCCCACACTGGGCCAAAGTTCATGCAGATCTCCGCCTTTCCTTTTTGTCGAGCGTCTTCTTGAAGCATTTCGCAGATCGTAGCCACCACTTCGCGATGGTCTTCGTCATGTTCATTGTCTTGTTTTCCGGTGCCGCTGGACATGGTGCGCTCATATAGTTCGCTCATGACGACGATCAAGTCATTGGGGCCAAGTCCGTTTCTGCCGTTTCTGCCGCGAAATATAGCAGGGAACTTCCGCCCTAGTCTAGGTAAACATACTGTCGACGGCAGGATATCGAGAATTGGAAGAGGGCGAGGAGCTTGTGAAATCTGCTGCAGCTGAAGAAGCAGCTTGGGGCGCATTTTTAATCGCTTGTGGCGAGCATGGCTGGCTGGGTGGGCGAGTTGATATGTAGTCTTGGAGCGTGTTTGTTTCCGGATCGGCTGAGCCGTAGGTGATGGGGCAGTAGAAATTTGAGCCGCATTTAGGACAGGCGACTGCTGCGAGGATTCATCCTCGACTGGCGAGATAGGGCTCATGGCCACACTCGTTACGACGCCGGGTTGAGGCGAACCATCGGCTTGTTTGGGTTTGTAGAGAGAGCTCAGGAGTGGCAGCGACGACAGCGAGAAGCCCTGAGAGTACGACGGTGATTGCGCGGGTGGCGTTTCTGGGTCGACGCTAAGATCGTTGGTGTGAGCTGCTGCGGCATCCGCTGCGAGACCAAGATTGAGCAGCATTCTTGGACTCTAGCGGAGCCGGGAAGCATCAAACGTCCTCGATAAATGCCAAACCAGCGTAACTATAAGTTATGAGGGACGCGCATCTGAAGCGATCACAAGAAGGCCGAGGTTGGGGGAGGAAACACGGGGCGGTTCTGCAATATCAGCCGCAAGCCACTTGAGGCGTGCCAGCTGAAAAGCGGCGAAGGTAACGAGGAGGATCCGAGAGATGATAGAGTCTGGACCGACGGAGGATCTGATCTGAAGCCCTTGGAATATGAAAATGCAAGGGGCCGCGCAGGGGGAATGTGTGTTCTTTTTTAGTTATGCACGGAAGGGACCATCGATTACACAAACTCTGAACAAAGCGAAAATGGGCGGTCAGCCTTATACTATAGGTGGAGCCTTGATCCAAAGGGCCCTGGACCCAAGAAGGTTTCTGCTGCATTTTGCGTTCTCTTTTTTTTCTTCATCTGTAAGTACAACCGGGATCTACAATCCCCGGGATCCGCTTCCTCCGAGCACATCCGGTTACCGAGCAGGATTGGAACTGATTCAGCGCCAGAACACACTAGAAGCTAAGCGCAGTACTGCTCAGTACTTTGCCGTCTAGATTTCAATCACGGCGCGCCGCAGCCTCATTGCTGACTCTAGCGCTCGTGGCCTTTGCCCAATTACGAAATGGACTGGTATGACGAGGGCTTTCCAGGATCCGTGCATCTAAAGTGGGGGAGGGGCGAGTCATGCTGAGCACTTGTTTTATTTCCTCTCGTGATGTATCCAGTGGTGCCTCCAGGAGACACGGCGTTTCAGCCCCATCGTCAGCTTGACACCTAGGTCAAACCTATCCCCTGGAACCGCATCGCTTCCCGCGTTGGGGCATATAGTGCGCAGAGTCCGTTTGGCGCGATCTGCCTCGTGGGTCTCTATAGTTCGGCGCGGAAGAGCGTTAGTACCGAAAAACTGTTTTCTCCTTTCGGCTTTGATCGGAGGCTATGGATCCCGGCAAGGTTTACTAAACTATGCAGTTGCATTGTCCGCTGATCGAGACTGTCTCGGCTGCTTCTTCACATCGTGGCTCTCCATGGGAAGTGAGATGCTACCCAACTGGGATAGCTGGAAGAGGCTCTCTCTTAGCTATTCCGTGTCATCAGCGGCGCTGTGCTTCCCACAAATGGGCGAGTAAAAATTAGGGCTAAATCGGGTGCCGTGAGAGGGGCGATCCAGGCATCACTGTTAGCTTCCCCTCATTGTCTGCCAAGCCTAGGCTTTCCTGCTCGCGTGGTTTGCCACTGGTCTCATAAATCAGGGCAGGAGACCAATCTAATTCACAATTACAGTACAGTCCCTGAAGTAACCCACCATAGACATCGATAAGCTTGCCCGGAATCAAAGATGTATACATAGTTGTATGGTACGGGCATATCCACTGGTTCAGTCGCCTTATGCGGATTGTGCAACGCGCATTTCGGCGTCTGGAGATGGCCCGGACCCCGGCCCGCTCAAGTACCCGCTGACTAATTATGCACATGCGATCGATCTTGCAGGCTTTATGCATCGTCATCCCGTGTCAACATCCTCCTCGGTGCTTCGGAGCCATTGCTGAATGACCGTGCCAAGCTCCGCTTAGCAACAACAAGGAAGAGCGTGGAGTAATCCCCGTCACCGCATTTCGGCTTTCTGGCAATGGCCGTTCGTCCAATTTCCGCGACCTTGCTCCGACTGGACAGCCCAATTCGGAGCTTAACTTTGGCCTTCTGGTTATGGAAAGCAGTGGTGTTCGTTGCGACTGTCGCTTGTCCCGGCCCAGGTTATGACACCTCCACTACTTTGATGCCCATTGAGCATACCGACTTGAGTTTATCCTTTCCATGGTCGTTGAAATTTGCGCGTTGGGACGCCATCTATTTTCTGCATATCGCTGAACATGGATATGTTTTCGAGCAAGAATGGGCCTTCAGCTACCCCAG
The DNA here is from genome assembly GCA_026745395.1 of Tympanopsis confertula. Lineage (NCBI taxonomy): Eukaryota > Fungi > Ascomycota > Sordariomycetes > Coronophorales > Scortechiniaceae > Tympanopsis > Tympanopsis confertula. The sequence goes on along the minus strand of JAOYNU010102675.1, from coordinate 9,777 downwards.
GGTGTTGGGCTGGTTCGTTTCCGGTATCTCCTTAGTCCCCGAGTCATTTGCTGCCACCAAACTAACTCGGCATTAGGGATTCACCGATTCGGTGTCAGAGACGGCCCTGAGACCACGGCAATAGTGGGTGTGATCTTGTCCCATATTACACACTATCTGTCTGTGCTAGCCCTGTATATGCTCTCGGTCAATATCTTTGGCCAGTCGACGACTAAGCGGAAGCTCGTTTGTTTTCTGTCGGCTGCTTTGCACATCATCTGCCCTGGAGGTGCATTTCTCTCCGCGCCGTACGGAGAGTCGATCTTCTCTTTCTTGAACATTTCTGGCTTCTACCGTTATTCGTCCTCTTTGCTTGCCGAGCAGAAGGGCTGCTCAACTTCCAGAGACCTATGTGTGCTCAGCTCTGCGTTGCTTTTCGCAGTTGCTACCACGGTCCGCAGCAATGGCATCCTGAGTGGGTTTCTATTTGCATATGATGCATTGTACTTATCTTGGACGATGATGACAAAGGGGCCATCGATTCATGCAATTCGACGATTATTAGTGATTGGCATAAGCGGTGCTACTGTGGCTCTGGGAACATTGATACCCCAGGTAGTCGCCTTTAATGAGTACTGCCTAGCTGAGGGGGATCTACGACCGTGGTGTACCTGGGCTCTCCCAAGTATCTATACCTGGGTTCAAGGATTCTATTGGTATGCAAACACCCTCCCCCGTGAAGCTATAGCCAATGACTTTGATAGCTAATTGCCTCACTTTAGGAATGTCGGCTTTCTTCGTTATTGGACAATTTCCAACCTGCCTCTTTTCTTGCTGGCCGCACCAGTGCTCACGATAATGGTGATCTCGTCGGTTTGGGCATTACAAACATCCTTGAACTTACGGCTGGATTCGGGCGAACAGTCGCCCTCGCCTTTCAACCTGGGCTCTATGCTGATCCGCCTTGGCGTGCCCCAAGGGCTTCTGGCGGTACTGGCCCTGACCAGCTACCATGTTCAGATTGTGAATCGGATTTCATCGGGATATCCCGTTTGGTACTGGTTTATAGCCTTTAGCGCGATGGACAGCTTACAAGATCATCGTAAGGGCCACCGCTACCTTTCTCTCGCTGCCCAGGCTATGGTGGGCTACGCATTGATTCAGGCGGTTCTTTTTGGCTCTTTCCTACCGCCTGCATAAAAGGCCAGGGTATAAAACCTTAGATAGAATGGCGTTAAATCTGATTTGACTATACGAGGCTGTCGTTGTTCCATTGGGTTCTTCCGCGGTGTACACTAATCCACCCGGGCGCTTCCACGCCGGTTGCGTAGACGCATCTGCCTAAGGCGAGTCGGGCCTGTTATTAGGCACTCTGGCGCACGAATTGACCGCTATCTAAAACTTGAAAGAAGAATTCATTCAGCCACTTGTTCGTATTTGAAAAATAACCGCCACTTTTGACTTGGGGTCTAGATCTGCACCGCAGAGCCATCCACCCCATTCCCACGCGGGTCCCAAGAGCTGGCCAAAGCTCTCTCTCTTCTCCCGCTCTCGACTTCCAGTTATGTCATCCAGTTTCTGAAACCTCTCCTTTGACCAACCTCTCGCCCGGACCTTCTGCGAGCCCTTTCGGAAATCCGACCGATTCTTCTCTGTTCCTATCACCTCCTCGTATATCTCGAACCTCTATCTCCGCACCCTTTCCGCCCCCATCGCTGTTTTGCCGTGGGTACCTCATGCGAAGCCGTCTGCAAGACACCCACCGGCTCCAACTCCCGCAAAGTCCAGAGTGGAAATCTAGCCTTTGAACGTCAACCTTAGAGACTTTGCCCAGTGCGTTATGACAGAACATCAGAGACATTTTCAGTGAAACCGGGCATCAGCAGCTAATCCTATGATGATCATTGTAGTGACCATTTGACCTTTACGACCTTGCTCATCAACCCCATCTCCACATTAGCATTGCTTGACCTCCCACGCCCCCGCCCTCCAATGCGACTATGGACGCCTCAGCACTTAAGGCGATTCTAACATCCGATAACTTCGCACATGCACAGGAAATCTCACGGGCGACCTCGCCCGGAGGAGAGCCAGTCGCCATGAACGGCGATGGTGAGCCCAAAGCTCGTGTTCGACCTCGCACCTACCCCTACTTCAAATATCTGCCTTATCAATTAGAAGACGAAGCAGAGCGGGAGAGAACACTACGAGAGATCTTGAATCAGCTCTACATCTCCGTAGAAGCTGGGGATTTCAGCCCTGGAGCTGTGCACTGGACACGCGAGCTCCGAGGATGGCTGTCACTTAAATTTGACCCGAATCGAAAGGATCGGATAAACCTCGTGAAGCTCTACTATGAACTTTCTTTGGCTCCTGGGATTGATCCCAGTGTTGCGGAGCGCTTCGCGAGCATGTTCATGCTTCTCACCAAGTGAGCTCTACTCCGCCATTCTGGCCCCCAACGCAGATATACTAACACATATGTCATAGGCGAAAGCATTACCTCAAGCCCGTGAAAGACCTCACCTTAGATTGGAAGCCACTTTACAAAGAACTCAAGGCATTCGTTCTCCCCACCGAATCCAGCCTTGTCCAAACGTCCAACCTCAAGCGAAATGTGAAGACGATGACAAAGCTCTGCGCATTTGCTCAGCTTTTTGTCGATCCATGCGAATTACCTGCGATGCTTGAGGAATTCCTTCCTCACTATACCACATCGTTCTCGGAAGGTGCGTTCGTGGTAGCTGGTCTGATCAATTTGATGCTCCCAACCTCTCCTCCGCCGGCCGACCGGGAAGATCTCCTGCCACAAACTCATTTGCCAACCCAGTTCCACCTGTGGTCGCTTGTCGGTCGTTCAAAGACCTTCGATAATACATATCTTGACTATCTTTCCCGATTGGCCCGCGACTCCTTACCCGCAGAGCACATTCCATTTTCCGAGCATGGTATTTTTACAAAGGAACAGTCCTCGCTCATCTTCACCGCGGTTCTGAGATTGCTTGAGATTCCCGTCGGTCAATCTACATCATCTTATAGTGCTCTAGTAGATCTATCCTCCGGGCTTGGCATCATGCTTGATCGCGATGGTCGAAAGCATCCGGTGGCCCATCACATCGCAAGATGGATCGTCATGTCGCTCTCTCCCGCTTGCTTAGAGTCGGAGGATTCAATCCTCACTCAGCTCGAGGGTCTCATTCAGGCTGTTGAGACGTTCTTCCACCCCTCAAACTCAGGATCCTGGACCAAGACCCTTTCTCAGCTTGTATATTACTTAACGGACTTCTTCGTGATGCGTTGGAACCGCGAACAGAGTGGCGAAATGAAAATACCAGCAGAGAGGCGACTGAATGAAGCTTTAAGGCGCCGATTCGTGCTTTGCTTGAAAGATGTAATTTTCATGGGCATCTACGCCAAGAGCAGCACTGCCATGACTTTCTCTCTTTCGACCCTTCAAGGCCTTGCCTACCTGGAACCGCATCTAATTCTTCCTGGCGCTCTTCAAAGAATCTACCCTTCCCTTCAAGGCCTTGTTGAAGTGCATCGCACCACATCTTCCCTACGCGCCATGCAAGTACTTTCTCGTGTCATAACCCGCTCTAAAGGCTACCGCTGCCACATGACGACTCTCTTGGGACTGGCTTTGCCTGGCATTGACGCCAATGATCTAGAAAAGTCACTCCATGCTTTATCGTTCATCCAGTCTGCGTGCTACAACATTCCCATGATCGACCTCACAGCCGGGCGGGAGGATGTTAACTGCAATATGCTCGCAATGCAATGGATTAGTGGTGAGATGGAGAGGATGGAGGAACAGGGAGCCGACGTGCAACTCAACTATGAGACGGAATTGGACGATGAAACTGAGGAATTGATTCTGCGCTCTTCCACTTGCGGATTCGGCGACTTCACAATTTCGTTCCTCGGGCGTGTCTTTACTCTTTTAGAGAACCTGCCGGATGTGACGAGGGTCCGCAATGGCTCACCAGAAGAGAACATCGTTAACACCCTCCCCGCTACTTTCATGCCTCTTCTTGCGTCACTTTCCCCCGAGTACTACGACATCGCACTGACAAAGATCGTCGATTTCGTGTCCAACCACGTCATTCACCAGGCCCGAGATGCAATGGCCTTCATTTGCAATGCGCTCTGCAAGGTCAACCCTGAGAAGGCCCTCAGACGGTTCATCCCTGTTCTTACCCAGGCGATCCGCACTGAAATCGAAGAAAATGGAGCTGGTTCGACCCGAACCACTGGTACCGATGTTCTCCCGCGTGACCGTGGTTTAGTTTGGAACGTCAGTATGCTGAGCATGTGTGTGGTCCACGTTGGCGATTCCGTTCTTGCTCATCGCCAGGAGCTGTTTGACATTGCAGTGTACATGCAAAAGAACTGTCGTGGCATTCCTACAGTTCATATCTCCAACTTTATTCACCACCTGCTTCTCAATCTCACTGGAACTTATACCAGGGATTACTCTCTGTATGAGTCATCAGATGTGAAGAATGGCATCCAACCCGAGCACTGGAACTACCAAGCCGATGTGAATAATCTTAATATTCAGTGGCATGTTCCTCAGCGCCAAGAAATTGAGTTTGCCGTTGAGGTGTTCAAGAACCAGGCAGATTCTGCTTTGCATCATCTTGTGGGTCTGACGAACGAGACGTCTAGCATCAAACGAGACGGCAGTGGAAAGGAGTGGTCTGATGAGGTCACGCGCAACCTTGTCCTCCTGCGTCTTCTTCTTTCGGGTATCTCAGTGCTGTTCGATCCTAAGGCTGCCTCGAAAACCTCCACTGAGATTGCAAATGCAGTGGATAAGGCTTCCTCTAAGTTTGAGACTCTTGGCGAAGGAGAATCTAACGGTGTTGCTGAAACCGAGAGTGACGCGTTACTTGACAGTTCGGACGAACAATCCATCAAAGAAAGCTTCACCTACCCGACGGGCTATCCTTTGAAGGAGGGTGACGCTCTTTACAGCACCATTCACGAGATTCGTGAGCGGGCAGGCTGGGTGCTTCACGAAGTCCACCGATTCCTCAGTGATAAACAAGAGGACGATGTGCCCTGCTTCGGAGCCCTATACTCGGCGTTCCGTTCTTGGTTCGTTGACGTCGGCATTGAAAGGTCTGCTCATGTCCTTGACCGAGTCACCCGCCTCCTTGCAGCGGATATCCACCCATACAAAATGAGCGGCATCCGGAAAGACTACCCAAGAGCTTTACTTGTACGCCGAGCCAATGTGTACCATCTCCAACGTTTGCGACACAACGCTGCGCCTCGTATCAGGTCTAAGCTGGATGAAATCCTCTTATTTGACCTCGCAGAATCATGCGTATCGTTGTACACCGAAACGCGTCGCAATGCGCAGAATGCGGGCGAGTCAGCGCTCAAATCCGTATGGGGTGCTCGGTCGCTTATCATTCCGCCTCTCTTGAAGGCATTGCAGAATGGTCTACAAGAGAATGACCATGCTCGCATTAAGGGTGGTCTATATTCTCTGCTTCTCAGCAGCGTTGCGAAGACTGCTGGGCGAAATTGGAAATACACTCCTACCCTGGTCCGAGCATTCATCGATGCTAGTGCAGTTGACAAGCCATCTGTGCAAAAGATCTGCTCTGCTGCCGTTTTCCAAATCATGGACTATGGCCGCGCCATGGAACGGATGGCTATTCTTGACCAAGGAATTGTGGAGGCTATCGCCCCCTCCGCTAATGTAGCAGCTGAGATCGAGCAGAAACGCATAGCAATCAAGGATAAGCGAGTATCTATCGAGAAGAAGAAAGCCGACCTCGCTGAAGAACTGGTCAATCTTGCCCGCGTTTCGCACTGGAAGATTGCCTGTCGCGCTGCGACAATTGTCGTTACTATGGGTCTGCGCTTCGACTACGTTGCCAGTGATAATCTGGTCGAGCTGGTTACCCACGGCGCTATTGATGACCACCCGGGTCTGCGTGCTATGTATTGTCAAGCTCTGATGGCCTTGTTTGTCATGGTTGATATGCGTGCTTTCTGCGGCCACGAGCACAAGAACTACATCCTGGGCCACCAACGCTTCCCTGCAAAGATCAAGGTTGCCACCCGCCCGCATGAGAAAGAATGGACTTCGGAGTACCTCTCTAGCTTTGCTAAACCTGAGGCTGAGTACTATGTTGACCACGATTTCCCCGGTTGGCTGGTTTGGGGCAAGACAATGCCTGCTTACAAGTCTAACGTGGACCGCGACATCGAATACGATGAAGTTGAGTGGAACGTGCGAAAGCAGATGGGCAAGCTGTTCACCCGCGAATGGTTCTCTTCATTCTTCAAGTACTTAAAGCAAGAGCCTCGGGATCCATCTGCGGACAAATTCCGCATGTCCTGTGCTCTGATGCTTCTGTATGTCTTTGAGCTAATGCTTCGGGACGGCCTCACGGCTGCAACTTTCGAGGACATTCAAGAGGAAATCCAGAAGGTGTTCGAGGATGGCAGTGACAAGCACCAGCACCGAGCTACCGCAGAAATTCTCGGAGGCTTGATCAGCGCTGTGGCTGATAGCAGCGTGGAGAGGCGCTCGAAGGTCTGGGAGTACGCTTTCCCTATCATGAGGAAGGTCTTTACCGATGGCCTTACCCCAGAGAACTCTGGTTACTGGACGACATTCTTGCACATGATTTTGCAATGTCGTGACCCTCGCCGAGCTTGGCCTCTGGTGGATTGGCTGGCGAGCTTCCGCTTGGACATGTCAACCAATGCAGCATTCAAGGAAAGCTCCAAGATTAATCTTCTGCACCAGTGCATCATAGATTCCGGCTGGCACTTCCAGCTCGATAAGCCGATCGTGCAAGACTTCCTGGCCCATATTGACCATCCTTACAAGGGAGTCCGTGAGGCTATGGGTCAGACTCTTGCCACTATCTACCGTACAAGATACCACGAGTCTTATCCTGATATCCAACACCTTCTGGAAGATCAGAAGAATGCTTCATCTGTCGGAACTTACCCATACAAACCTTCTGAGGAATTCTCCGCAATGGTCCGTGGAGTCTTCGATCGGATTGAAGCATGGCGCCATGAAAGAGTTCCAGGCCAGCAAACTCCTTCTTCTTACACCTCCGGAAGTAAAACTGTGCTCCTCTGGTTGGACTCAACTTTGTCTTCCCACGAGTGTACACAATTGGTGCCGTTCTTCCCCGACGTATTCACTGCACAGCTTTTGCACATGATGGATGTCAAGGAAGACCCTGAGCTTCAGTCTCTGGCATACCACGTCTTCCGCCATCTTCCCAACATCCCATACCCGGCTGAGAAGAACTCCCAGTTCATTCAATCTCTTATTCGTATCGGTCAAACCTCGACATCATGGCACCAACGTCTCCGTGTCATGATTAACATCCAAATTATCTACTTCCGCCGCCTTTTCCTCCTCGACTCCTCTGACCGAGACAAGCTCTTCGAGTGCATCGCTGCGATGCTTGAAGATCCCCAGCATGAAGTACGAGCGGGCGCTTCTGCTACTCTTTCCGGTATGATCCGCTGCTCCCCCGTCTTCTTGCGTGACAAGATGGTACATCGGTTCTTGGAGCGCTTCACGAAGACCCTTGCGGAGAACCCCCTTCCTAAAAAGGCTAAGATCGCGCGGTCTGGGCTTTCATCGGCGGTATCCTCCGGCACGGGCACACCAACGCCCGAGCACAACCGCCTGATCATTGTGCGACACGGTGCGGTCCTGGGCTTGGGCGCTCTTATCCAGGCGTTCCCCTACAACAGTCCACCTCCTCGCTGGATGCCTGAGGCTTTGACTAGTTTGAGCATTCGCGCTGCTAGTGACCCAGGCGTAGTCGGCTCTAGTGTCAAGTCTATAATTAGTGACTTCAAGAAGACCCGACAAGATACTTGGCACATTGATGCGAAGGTGAGTCCCCCGTCCAGAACGCGTTTGCATCTCTACCGTACAATTTCTAACTTCACTTTTAGGCCTTCACCTCTGATCAACTGGAAGATCTTTCTGGGGTGCTTTGGAAGAGCTATTTCGCATAAACAACTCGTTCCGCCGCCTGCAAAGACTTGAGTCTTTCGGTAGACATTCACACGCCCCTTATCAACATATCAAGCAGCCCCGTGAGATATCTCCGGTCCCCGGGCTTTCAACTTTCAAAGCGATGAAGGATACCCCTGTCACATTGTAGCTGGAACAGGGGGGGACTATGGTAGAATTTCTTTTTCTGTCCGTTTGTTGTACATACCCGGTAAAGCCAACGAATCCAACTATTAGTATTCCATATTGCGCGCACCTTCAGCTCTTACAGTAGCACAAGTTCCCGTCGGACGATATTGCTCTACACGCTCGCGATGTCTCGGGGTTGGACTCCCATAGTTTGACAGGCACCACCAGTTCATGTTCCACGAGCTAATTAATGGTCCCAGGGTTTGTTCCGTAGGTAAAAGACGTGAACTCTCCGAGGACTCTCGCCTCAGCTATCATCACCCAAACTCGTAAACCTTCGCGCTCGAATACCGACAGCGCGTTATTGCTGTCCCACGGGAGCAAAGCTTAGCTCTATAATATTATTCTAAACATAGCTCGCTAACCGGGCACAAGCGCTGTGCCGCATGATCAGCCATCAGAAATGACCTGCCTCCGCTCTAGTTAGGCCCCTTGTTCGATCCATGGATGTCGAAGAGGCTTCTGGCCAGGAAATCCCAGGCTGCAGGAATATTATAACACGTATGCGGTTCATTCCAAGGCTCGGATACATACAAATTATATTTCGTAGATGGTGCCGGAGACTGAGGGTGAGCCCTACACTATGTCTACGCATTTTTGCTACACGTTTCTACCTAGATTCGCTCTCAAGCTTGTCACTGCTTAGAAGAGATTTTTCAATAGGATTGCCTTCGAGAGAGCGACGCACTATGACAGCGGATGATGACGATCCTGGCTGAGAAGATGGGGATAGTGGAAGCACTCGAAGCTTGTCCCCGCAGTCTATGGATTTAGTCTTTTTATTTCTGAGTGGTATGTAGTCTAGAGAGACTTGTTTGATAAGTAGGTGTTATTAAAAGGAACCCCACTGTTCATTATCTTACTCCGTATCGCTTAGTAGATTTCCTTTGCGCTCCACAGGAATGCCTAAAGAGATTCCTCTTGTACACCTTATGTGAGACATTATGTATACAATACTCCGCAGTCCTCAACGCGCCTCTACCTCTCCTGAACATTTGAAGTATGACACCTTGCTACTGTCCTTCTTCGTCCCCGCTAGACTCAGGCTGGTATTCACGTAAAAGGGAACGGTCGTTGGCCATGTAGTCAGGACCGCGTAGTGATGACATCGTTCCCTTCTTATTCAGTCGCCGGCTTTTCTCTCTGCTGCACGAGCCTAGAAGTCTCTGAAAGCTCAGATTGTATTCGTCTCAAGGGCCTTCTCTGAAAGGCTTCGCTCTCATTTTGTACTTCATTTGTCGTGCGCAGAACGCATCACCGCGAGGTACACACGCTCCCTCCATCGCCAGCTTACTTCGATCACCAGATCACTCTCATTTTCTCAGTCTCATTCCAGCTTCACAGCCCACCGATCATCAAAATGGGCTACAAAGAGCCGTTCATGTTCAAACCCCACGCTCCATACACCGCGCGCGCATTTCGGCCAAGGCTACTTCCCCTGATCGCTTACATTTTCTGCGCCATCACGGTCATTTTCACATTCTCGCGTCTGTCAGATAACCCAGAGTTATCCCCATTCAGTTTGTTCCATCACCACAAACGCGTTCATGTCATTCGGCCCGGTCAGTACGTGGATATCGGTGGGCAGCTGC
>JAOYNU010102454.1:0-39033 GCA_026745395.1 Tympanopsis confertula | reverse complement strand
GCACGAGGTACATGTACCTTACACAGTTGAAGATGGAATGCAAATTGGCGGTTGGCCCTACAATAAGAGAAGGATCGGTGGTTCCGGAGACTTCTGCCAAAAATTGCCATTGATAATCATCTTAGGAGATAGTAAATACGAATAGCAGCTAACTCGCAGCTAGCCACGACTATCCCAAGTGGCTGACATACGTGGCTGGCCTGAAGCAGCGATCGCGGCAGCCCAAGGCCGAAAGAACCGATTTGCCATGCTATGTATCAAGCAAGAACAGGGGCAATTGGACTCATCAAAGCACTACGAATTAAATTAGCGAGTTTATTTCCGAGGTCAGGCCCAAAATCCTGTCAGAAAGTAGCCCCCGCACGACGGGCGAGGCGGGAGGACGGGACAAGCGACGTCCCAAAGTACGACTAGTGCACAAAGTACGTGACAAGTTCCGAAACCAAAAGTACAAGCCGCGGAATTAGGATCCCAAGAGACCCAGGGGGGGGGGCGAGAGCGCGATCCACCGACGCCACAGAAGGAAGTTTCCCCTGAATTCGAAGAAGCGACACAAACGCCAAAAAATTAGCCGTAACGGTGACCGAGGCGTGGCGAACCAGAAAAAAGAAAGAAAGCCCACAACTCACATGACCGAAAGGCGATTCAATAGTAGGAAAATCATCGGCAGACATCACGCTAGTAGCCAGTGAGAGATGGCGGAGGCTGCTGTTTCTTACCCGTCACCGCGGCACCGGATCATGCATTCCGATGGAGCATCGTCGCCACAGTTGGATACAGGGGAAGGATCCCGTTGGATGCGAAACGGGGGGTACGGGAGATAACAAGGCTTTCGGATTGTGGGGGGCGTGAGTGGTTCCCCTGAGATCCAGTGGGAGCTGAGAGTGAGCGCATCCATGGCTCAAGGGCTCGCTGCGGCCGCTAATTGGTGCGCGGATGTACAGGGCTGGACCCCCGGACCAGCTCGAGGATTCACTGGTACGCTAGAGCATACGGGGGAGTAAACAAATAGCCCTGACAAAAGTCCCATTCTTGGGTTCCTGATTATCCAGCGATGCCAAAGATTCAGTTTATCCACAGTCTGGTACGGATGTTCCGTAGAATGAATTATGGTATTGCACAGGAGTATGCAGGGTAGCTGTAGATACTATGGAGTACATACATACAGTATGTGCCGAGTACAGGAAGTACGGAGTCTGGACCAGCCTACGGGCTTGAGGCTGCAAGTCACAGCTTACCCCATTTCAAACGACCACTTGCCCGAATTGTCAAGGCCTGGTCGGCACTTCCAAGCCCTCCTGTCGGCACTCCCTCTGTTGGAAGGAAGGGGGAGCTGTCAATAATTTAGTTGATCCACTAGCGTCTTCCTCCATCCATGGACGCCTCGGGTCGCGGGGCAAGTTCGAGACCACCCGGCGCTAAGTCAGGGTGGCAAAGGGGCAATTACAGCTTCAAGGTTAAAGCTTTTGCGATCTGGATCTCTGCGAGATGAAAAGTTAATCCCTAGTGCTCGAGCGCACCATGCGCAAGGAATCATAAGATCTTGAACGCAGGGAAGCCACTTTGGCCTCGATCGATCGGAACGGGAAGTTACGTCTATTTCAAACACTTTGTAGACTGTGCCGCGTCGATCCTTTGGCTTCAAATACATTGCAGTGGCGGCCTGGCCCTTCGGCGTCGCTCACCAAATCGAGCATCCATCGATCGGCCTTTTCACGATAACAGAGGGCAGCGCTGATCGCATAGTCCCGCGCCTATGTAACCCCGAATGCCTCTAACGCTTCTGCAGGGAACCCGAGTCTCCAGCCAGAATTAGGGTTCAGGGAGGGATTCACCCGGGGAGTCTTGGATCCATTTTTCCATGCCCCCCGGCTCTTTGACCCTTCAATCTTATCACAAAATGTGATCGCCTGGTTTTTTCGGCTCACTCACCGCTGAAAAGTCGACAGATCACATGGCTTGGGGGCTAGAAACAGCAATGGAAATTTGAATTCATTTTTCCCGTTTGAACAATGACTGCTTTTCTTCAGGTAAAAATTGCCCGGATTGCTCCCACGGCCGTGGTAGGGTCGGCTGTGGCACCAGGTCTGCGGTATGCCCGGATTCCTTTTCCATGCCCGATGGCAGGCTTTCGGCTGCATTTGCCCACTACACGTCCATCAAGACCACAGCTCTCCACAGCTTTATACTGTACTTTCACTGTACTCCGTAATTCGTACAACTGTCATAAGACCCGACACGGTGGCATGGCAGCTGCGCGGGCGTCGATCATGATCCCGACCTCAGGTCCACAATTCTAGATCTGCGATTCTCAAGAATGAGACAAGATGTGCTCATTGTCCACAATATGAGCTGTATCCTTGTTTCTTCGTACTGCAAGAAAGAATTTGCGTCGAGTGATCTCCGATTCTCATGCTGCGGTGGCAATATTTGCGAGCACTTGCAGGCATATCCCTTGCTACCATTGCACCGATGTCGTTATATTTGCAGAGCCAAGACGAGGGCAATATGAATAATGGAATGAAGGGCCCGGGGAGATTTCCTCGAGCACGAAGAATGCAGAGGGCCGAGGGTATACGATCCCAGTCTGCTAAGGCTCCCGATTCGACCATCGCACTGCGTTCGGAGAAGCTTTGCAGATTTCCAAGGGAGAGCGGGCCGAGAGCCGGTCAAGCGTGTAGAGGACATGGCGCCGGCTCTATCAAAAGAATGCATAACTTCCTTCACCCCCTTTTCTTCATGCCCTTTTACGCCAACCCTTTTCTTTCGCAATTGGCCTGTTGTGTTGTGCTGTGCTCACCGTCTTTTGTGGCTCTTTGGGCAACAATGAGACGTTGAGGTCAAAATATCGATATGGACTACAGATGTAACATCGGTCGTAATTGCAATGATCCGCCGAGATGTGTACGGGCCAATTTCCCCGGCCACTGGCGGTGCAGGCGTAAACTAGTGGGGAGTAGTTGAATGGCAAGAGATGGCGTTGTTGTTCAGTATGCGTGAGACACGGGTATAGTTGCTTCGTATAGCTTGTATACTGCCGAAGGAACGAGGTTACGAGAACTTCGCCTTCTACAGCAGGCAAAACAAAAACAAAGCCACTGCAGCCAAGCACTTCACCGCTGTCAACCTGTTCTACCCGGACCTTCAGCCTTACCCCACCAGTCTGCGGCGTCGCTCTGCTTGTCATGCTCACTGGTTGGAGATCCAAGGCGTGAGGCCGGGGTCTACTGGACTACACTTCGTACATGGATCACCCACCTTACATACGAGCGTGGGACCAACAGTTGATGTTGGGCTCTGTTTCCTTCGTATTAGCCGCAAGTTGGGGTCATTTATTGAGCGAAGAATAAGAAGCAATCCCGCTTGGTCGCCTGGTTGGGCTCATCTACTCCATAACTTCTTCCGAACAGTCCGAATGGATATGGCGATGACACGACGCCGATGCACTACCCATAACGGACCTAATCGTCACCGCTTCATCTTTGCCTACGACTATCAGGGTTACTCTCCGAGCTGTCATGAAGTCCCCCTCTTCCCCCCTCCTCGTCCTCCAATCCGGGTTTACCGCCGGCCCCTCCCTCACTGCCCCATGTGCTGTCCACTGTCCTGGAGCATACAGTCCAATGCAAGAAATGCGTCGAATGATTCACTTATGATGCACTCTGCCCGACAGGCCTCACTCGGGCCCTCGATGATTGGTACCATCGGTCTTGATGACCTTCGCGGGTCGTCGACAAGTCCACTGTAGAAACTTAATTGTGTTTGCTATAGACACTTGGACCTTGAATGCAAGCTGTCCGTCTCGTGGCTGATTCTCCGAGGCTCTCCCCGTTTTTGCCGGCATCGCAATCATACGGTGAACCTTGGCTTCCTCCATCCTTGTCCCCGAAACACCGCTTCATCGTCTCTCGTCTCTCGCCCTCCAAGCGGCTGGTCGATCCACCTGTCGGCCAGAGAAGACAATGACGTCGATCCCATCACCCCCTGAGACCCATTTTTCCTTGTCACGGATCTCTCACCGGCTTTTCCCAAGCGCGCCCCCACCGCGCTCGCGTGGCCTCCCATTGAGTGAACTGCATATCCGCTTTCTGTCGTACATCGGAACACAGCAGTGGTATCGATCCAGTCTGTACGCCAGCGTGATACAATAATGGTGGGTTCCACTCCGCAGAGTTTCCCAGCCCCTTGGGTCGCCGCTGCATTGGGTTCGGTACTTTACCGACTTTTGGATCGACCATTCCGCTGCTGTTTCGTATAGATCCTCGAGACTGGAGACATGGGAGCCGAGAAAGAGCTGTGGCAGCAGGGTTGAAACATCTAGAATGAGTTGTGGCGGTTCTAGAAAGACGGGGCTGGTTGAAACGCCCTCGACGTTTCCACCTGGCTTTCGGCAACACGGGTAAAAAGCAAGACTGGGGGCGATTGCGATGAGACGATCAGCAACCAATTGTGGACCTCATGGCGGCAGGGGAACCGGACTGTCGGTGAAATTTGGTGTCAAGCTCAGCCGATGGGAAGGTTTCGAGAAGGACACCAAGATTCCAAGGAACAACTCACTTGTAACGAATACCATGGTATTATTACAGCTTTGACAGGAAGATCATCAGCTATGGATCACGACCCACCCGTAGCAAAGATCCAAGTCCAATAGTGCTTTCCCCCTTATCCGCCAGACTGGTAACCGTCTTAAATTTCAGATAGGAGGTCTACATTTCCTCGCCCGTTGCCCTTATTCGCGCCTTGAGCTTTTCGATCGTCCTGCTAGCCTGTTTATTTCTCCGGCGGCAAAGAACGCAGTAGGCGACGCGAAGAACTGGGGCCCTCGAATCCTGACGCTAGCCGGGCCCAGGGCTTTGGATACGCCTGGAGCATGGCCTGCCCTATGACAATGCTCCGTGGCATGACATGGGTGACAGACAGGCCAGTAAACGGTTTGTGTTTCCTCGCCCTCCATATGGCATTCCCTCGAACAGTCTACCAGCTCACTCCCCTATTGGGTGCCTCCCGCGATACACCGCATCTTGCTCTTCTTTATCCACCCAGCACCGCCTCGCTCAGGGCATGGATGTAATTATGTAGTGATTAATTCCAATTTACTATAGTTTACCTAGTCGAATCAATGCGAAACACGCCGTTTCCATTGTTTTCGGTTGATTGTCATTGGTACTTGCAGGGGGAACAACAAAGAGAAGACAAAGAAAGGCAGATCCACTACTCCGTAGGAAGGTTATCATCCCCAATGATTTTCCAGAGCCTCGGTCCGTGGTCCCTTTGGTTCTACGGCTCGGGGAAAGGAAGCCTTGCCTCCCGAAATTCAGTTCTCCTGTCTTTGTCATTTAGGTTGGGAAGGGAGAAACTAATGTACTCCGGTTTTCCTTTCACTGGAATGTGGGTTAGTGGACCGACGGAAAGAGGGATCTTCGATGACGAAGGTAGATTTGTTAAGCTTGACGTGACAGAGCTGATAGCTCTTGATCTTAATTTTGCAAGCTTCTAGCGCGGAATTGAATTTTTCAAATGCTTAGGCCCCATCTCTGCTGTCGCATGCTTCTGGACAATTATTATTTTGGGCTCTTTCAAAGTTCAACCGGCTCTCGGGGAGGCGCAGGCCGCGGAAGTGGAGATGAGATCTATCATCTCTCACTAATGAGCGCTAACCAGACATCCGGGAGTCAAAGAAAAAATACAAATTCCCGTAAGCCGATTTTCCAGCGCCTTACGCCATACGGGAGAATCTTCTTAGCGCGGACTCTCCTGTTATTCCCCGGGGGCTCGGGGGCGGGTCGAGGATCCCTACGATCTCTCTGATCCAATGGATCAATGGGTCGCCAAGGGTACCAAGCGTAACGGGGCTAGACAGGATGTGGTAGGAATCGACCGTTAGTGAGGGACACTTTTTGATCTCTGGATCTGGGGGAAGACCGGATGAAGAGGATCTATCGAATCAGCGGGGTCCAGCGCCAAAGGTCCCAGGGGAACTAAAAAAACGGTACTTTGTCGACCTGATCTAATCGGATTGATCTGGTCGCTCGTACTGAACTAACATCCCTCCCGGAAGCACTACTATTGGCGTACAGGGGCGATGACGATGTGCTCCGGATACTTCTGCTGTCTCTCTCCTGACGAGTTGGCTCCACCCTTGATTATCCACGGCTCTTTCTTCTGTTTCCCCCTTCCCTTGCCTCTGCCCCTTTTGGAGTCTTGTAATTTTATTTTTCAGGAATCCGCCAACACAAGCCAGCTCTACAACGGAGTACTGGTAATCGGATGACCGACTGGCATTACACAGTGGGATGTCGAGAATCCCAAAACAGAAGGCTCCAAAAATCTAAAATCGCAAAATCCCGATTTTCACAATAAAATAAAATTCAGAAAATCATCAAGACCCACACGCTTTTTTCCATTTTGACTTTCCCTTTTTTTTTAATTTTTAATTTTTAATTTACAGTCTTTATTCCTGATGGAACATGTTTGCTGCTCTGCATCCTGCGGCTTCTGTACAGCCGTAACCGAAATTCCCAACGATGCTTGAACGGTTGACGTTTTAGTTCCTTTTGGCGCCTGATCACATCGGACTCTATAGATGGAGCTATCCACTGTCGACACCCGTGGATGTAATATAATAGTTTCCCCTTCCCCCTCCGGATTTACATGGAATGACTCCTTTCGCCCATCGCAATTACTACTCTTAATCCCCCTCCCCATCCTCTCGCCTCAAGATCTTCCAGATTCTTCATAGATCCCTTCCCCATTCTTGAATACCGCCCTTTCTATTTGACTTCTCCTTCCCCCTCCCAACATCCGAAGTCTACCAGCATACTACTACGGATCCCTTCTTGATTATTGGAAAGTCGACCAACAAAAGAAAAAAGATTCGCCCTACTTTAAAAACTCCGAGTCTCCTCGCTCCTGAAGTCATTGGGGTCGAGTCTCCCTTGCAGCTGTCTCATAGTTCCTGGGTCTGCCGGAGATCTCTTCCATCCTTATCGGGTTTACGATTAAATTTCCCAACCGCAGGGGGGGGCAGCTATGCTGAAGCCCTAAAACATCGTCAACCTTACTCCTTGCTCTACGGCTATCGGCTACGCCAATTGCATTCCTGTGTCTTGTCTTCCACCCTGCATCAACCTGGGGTAATCTAAAGGAAGGACCCAAAACCATTATCTCGGAATACTTTGTTCCCCTGGATCAACTTTCGGAACGCCTTCTTGATTCTTATTTTCTTCGAACCTGGTCGATCATCGCGGGGTTTCACGCCAATCCCCCGTCCACGCCTTTTTTTCAGAGGGACTACCTCTTTCTTTCTTTTGCTTCTTTAAAAAAAATTCACACACCATGTTCAAACGACCAGCATGCTTACAAGGCCGCCAGCGCAATGGCTCGGCCGAGGATTGGTCTAAATTTCCCATCCGGCAATTGTTTGTGTTAGGTAAGTTGGATGGTACTTTTGTTCACTTCCAGAACTATGCGGCTATCGTGCATATCCTGAAGAGCTTCGAAGAGGAACACAAGGTCAAGGACTGGAAATGTAATTGCCCGAGCTGTCACTAACAATGTCCTCACAGCCCTTGTCCGGATCTGTGAACCAATTGCTTTCATGTCGATTTTCCCATACGTGTACCACATGGTAGAGTCATTCCATGTAACAGATAACGACCAGAAGATCGCGCTTTACGCCGGCATGATCACTTCTGCATTCACCTTCGCCGAGTTTTCCGCAGGCATGTTCTGGGGCCGCATGAGTGATCGCATTGGGCGCAAGCCAGTGTTGATCATGGGATTGATCGGAACAGCCCTCAGCATGATCGCCTTTGGATTTGCTCCCAACCTTGCAACGGCGATGATTGCGCGGGCGCTGGGCGGCCTGCTGAACGGCAACATTGGAGTCCTCCAGACCACGGTGGCCGAGATTGTGACCGTCAAGGAGCACCAACCTCGGGCATATTCCATCATGCCCTTCGTGTGGTGCTTGGGATCGATTATTGGCCCGGCTATGGGCGGTGCTTTAGCCCAGCCTTGCGACAACTACCCGGCCTGGTTCCAGCGTAACACCCTGCTGGACCGCTTCCCGTTCCTGCTGCCCAACCTGATCTGTGTCTTGGTGCTGATCTGTGGTATTGTCGTCGGCTTTCTGTTTCTGGAGGAGACTCACCCGGAGAAGAAGCATCGCCGTGACCCTGGCCGTGAGTTGGGCAACTGGTTGATCAGCCACTGCTGGGGCTCGCGCGTTCAGCTTCCCGACAACGCTGCCCGCGACGAAAAGTACTACGCCTACGACGATGTATCTCCCCCCGAGTATGAGAGTGTCGAGTCTTCGCCTTGCCTTCGCCCTGTTTCGGACGTCGGGTCAGCCGAGAGTGACCTGGAGGGCCAGAAAGCCTCCCCACCCAAGGCGTTCACTCGCCAAGTCATCGTCACCATCGTTGCTTATGGAATTCTTGCCTAGTGAGTTGGCGGCGCCACGCCTCTGCTTTTACACTTATCGACTTTGCTAACCTGCTCTTCTTCTTCCCCGCAGTCACAGTGTCTCCTTTGATCAATTGATGCCCGTTTTCCTCAGCACCCCCAAATCCGATGACCAAGTTGTACTACCGCTCAAGTTCACGGGTGGCTTGGGGCTCCCAACTAAGACTATTGGCTTCATGCTGGCCGTCCAGGGCGTCTACTCCATGATCGCCCAGCTCTGGCTATTCCCATTCGTCGTGAAGCACTTTGGCACCTTGCGCACCTTCCGCTTTGTTCTGCTCGCCTGGCCACCACTCTACATCGCCGTCCCCTACTTGATTCTGCTCCCCGCAAAGCTGCAGATGCCCGCTGTCTACGTCGCATTGATCAGCAAGATCACATTCCATGTCATCGCATTCCCCGCTACTGCCATTCTCCTGGCGAATTCCGCTCCTACCTCGAAGGTCCTCGGATCCATTAACGGCGCCGCTGCATCCACAGCCAGTCTCAGCCGTGCTTTTGGCCCGACCGTGACGGGTCTTCTGCACTCCAGGGGGCTTGAGAGCGGTTACTCTGTGCTGGCTTGGTGGGCATGTGGACTTGTTTGCGTGATCGGTGCTATCGAGAGCTTCTGGATGGAGGAGTCCGCTGAGCCAGAGCGTTTTAAGGAAGCCGAAGTCAACGAGGCGGAGCTCAAGCGCGAGGTCCCCTCTGAGTCCTCCGATGAGGAGGAGGAGCAGCGACTTCTCTCCCTTCGATCAAGTATCGACCATGATTACGACATTGCCAACTTGGATCTCAGTGCTGTCAACGACCCACTTCACGCACACAGCACGTCCCCCTCTACTCGCGATTGAATCCTTTGATTTTATTATCCCATGCTATTCTTTTCCTTTCTCTTATTTTTGATACCACTTCAATTCTCATGTCCTTCTGGGAAGGACCGAAATCGCCCGGTCTCATTTTGCGCATTCCCCTTTCACTCCCGCCACGATACCTCATCTGTCAATGACTTCTTCTGTTTTTTTTATTTTTCTCTTTCGGTTTTGAGATCTGGGCTCGGCGCAACTCACATAGATTGGATGCATTGCACAAGAAAACAACAACAGCATACCATATGGGTCTCTCTCCTGTGGTCTTCTCTATTTCTCTTTCGTTGATTTCATTTTTGTTGGAGCATTGGTCTGGTTATATTATGATGATACTCATGCATCTGGGAGGTCCTTGTCTGCTTTCGCGATTGTTTTTGTTTATGAAGACCGATAGATCTTCAGTCAGATAGAGAATTGACTCAATGAACAGCCGTCATCTTGATCTACACTATACTCTCCTAGTAAGCGACTCCACCGAATGCTACATTGCTACCTTTAGACTGGAATAAGCCTGCAGGCCAAGAACCCAAGGCCACAGCCTGCTGGAGAAGGAAGGCAAGTACCTTGCAGCCAGCGCCGGTGGATCTACCCCGGAGTATAGCCTACTGCATATATAGACCTGACGTGCGCCCTCCACCTTCCATCCTGCCAGACTCTCCCCCCTCCATGCCCAATTCCCCACTGCGCCAATGACGGAGGAAGCTTCCCCGGAAAACTCCACTTGGCACTGCCAGGCTTCGTGCAGGGCCAATGAACGGATCTCTCAGCACAGCGATCGTCTCGATCGTCCTCTTTTCGCTGTGACCTTCCCGATTGCCGTGCCCTAAGCGTGGGTAAAATGAACAGTCTGGGGAACCTTCAATCTCCCATTCCCGAGGGCAACTCTGGGTTTCTCCAGAGCGTAACCTAATTTCTCTACCCGAAGGTTGGTACTCCACACCCAATCCTATCAGGTGTCAAATGCTACTCTCTCTTCCTCAAGTTCCGTGACACGTTGCCCATTGTTGCTTTTGTTGGCCATCTTGCTTGACTTCCGCGGCTGCCGCGACGATCTTCCGCTTGGAAAGGCCTCGCCTCTACCTCTCGGGGCATATTTCGTTTCCGTAGCGCAGTTCGCGCGGAATCTTCCTCCCACGGCCCGCTTACTCTTTCTCTCTCGAAAGCTGAAGACCGAGAGTCCCTGAGCTTCGCCGCGCCCCCAATTGCCCCGATCTATCATGAATGTTGACCCGACCCCGGGGACTCTACCGCTATTCCCGACCGCTGTCTCCGCAGTCCGACACCACCAAGAGATGATCGCAAGCCTGCGGCTCTCGTCACTCGTTCATAATGCCTAACTTGCCTTCGCCGCCGTCTGGAAAGAAGAGACCTCATCCCTCCGGAACACCTCCAACCGACCCCGCCAGCTCCAACCCCTCGCGTGACAACCAGAACCCCTCATCCGCAGCCCTCCCCTCCACCTCCCCCGCCCACTCAGCTACGACTGTCGCGTCCTCTGTCTCTTCTTCCTCATTTCGCAATGTATCCGCCTGTAACAGGTGTCGCCTGCGGAAGAATCGCTGCGACCAGCGCTTACCCCGGTGTCAGTCATGCGAAAAGGCCGGCGTGCGCTGCGTCGGCTACGACCCGATCACCAAGCGCGAAATACCGCGCAGCTACGTGTATTTCCTAGAAACCCGCGTCGCATATCTCGAAAAACAGCTATCAGACCATCACATTGCGTTCAAGAAAGCTGTCGCATTCGATGAAGACGAAGCGGTGAAAACCGAGGCAGACGGCGATGCCGCACAATCCATCCCCGCCGAGGGCCACACAGGCGAAAGCTCAGAGCGATCGCAATGGAAGAACTCAAATACAAAAGATGACACCGACCACCGAGGAGACGGGGAAGCAGCTGCTGAGGGCGAAGACCCCTCAAGCGAAGATAATTGGCGTCTGCATAACCTCGTATCAAATATTGGCATGGTTTCGGTGCAAGGAACTTCAGATCCTCGATATCTAGGCTCGACGTCTGGTATATCATTTGCTCGCGTTGTTTTCGCGGCAGTCAGAAGCTCGCTCCCAGGGAATCCTGAGCGCGCGCCGATTCGCACAAGTGAACGGCTGCCGCAGACTGCAGCTACGGGCCCTGGTGCGGGCACGATGCGTGACTCGTTCTTTGGGCTGCAGACAAGGCCGATGATGAAGCGGGCGTCGTTCCCGGATAGGGAGCTGGCAGAGCGATTAGTGGATCTGTATTTCGAGCATGCGAATCCTCAGATGCCAATTCTTCACCGGGGCGATTTCATGGAGCTTCTGGAACGGACTTATTTGCTGGATGAGAAGAATCGGTCGCCGAGAGCTTTGTATGTTTTGAATATCGTGTTTGCTATTGGTGCGGGTATTATATTCGACGACAAGCCACAGAGCTCGGACGATGAAGGTATGCCTGGTCGCGAGCGATCCTCGTCAACTACGAAGAGGCCGAGGTTGTCGAGTCATCAGTTCCAACCAGAGGAATACCATGCTTCTGCAATTGTACATCTGGAGTCTTTCTTGGGCTCTTCTTCGACCGAAGGCTTTGGTGGACTGGAAGAACTTCAAGCAGTTTTACTCTTGGCAAGCTTCGCATTGTTACGGCCCGTCGCTCCTGGTCTTTGGTATATTGTTGGTGTAGCAATGCGTCTTGCTGTGGACTTGGGTCTGCACTATGAAGATGGTGTTGGTCTTGAGTCTTCAAAAGATGGAAATCAAATACAACCTCGGATTGATGCTCGCGAACGAGGCCGAAGGGAATGGGTGCGCGATCTGCGCCGCCGACTCTGGTGGTGTGTGTACAGCTTCGACCGCCTTGTGGCTACCTGCGTGGGACGCCCATTTGGCATCAACGACCAGGCAATCAGCACTGAGTTCCCATCTATGATCGATGACAAGTTCATCACTAAATCTGGACTCGTGACGCCTCCCGACAATGCTCCCACCTACAAGCATGTTGCTTTCCACTATTTCAAACTAAGACTGCTTCAATCCGAGATACATGATGTGTTGCAGTATCAACAGACGCGAGCTGTGCGAAGACGAGCATCAGCGAGTGCTGTCATTCTTCCCCATGCAGAGCTTACTTCTCCCTTCCTTCAAGGGTTTGACTCATTCCGCTCGTGGCGCCATGATGTACATCGCCGCTTGGTAGAATGGCATGAAACTGCCCCGACGCGCGCCGCAACTGGAGTGCGTTTCTCGATCGAGCTTCTGGAACTGAATTACTGGCAAGCGATTATTTTGCTGTATCAGCAGAGTCTGACAGTACCTGCTGAACTGGCTGGAGAGCTTACTCCTGCGGATGACGTGTCAAGTCCATCTTTCTCTAACTTTGATGAAGGCGATGATGAGGACCATGTCTATCTTAATGTGGCCGAGGCTGGGCAGAAGGTCATTCGAATTTACCGACAGTTGCATCGGGTGCGGCTTGTGAATTACACATATTTGGCCACCCATCATATCTTCATGGCTGGTACGTTTGCTCTTATATCCTACTGCTTGCTTTATCTGACAATGACAACAGGGATCTCTTTCTTATATGCGATCTGGCACTCGCCTCTCGTTCGCAGCCGCTTGGTATGTTTTAAGTGTTCCAACTTGCAAAATACTGGTCTAACTGTCATTTCAGTCTCTTGACGAGGTAGACTTTACCGTACTTGCTGCAACATCCGTTCTAGGCGACTTAATGCACAAGTGCCCACCAGCAGAAGCATGCCGAGATGCATTCGAACGCATGTCTAAGGCAACCGTGCAGATGTGCCTATCAACGACAGGGTTCGGATCCCAAGTCGACATGAGCCGGGTGGCTGCGGGCGCTCAGGTACCAGGGTCTTTCAATCCAGGCCGCCGTCAGCCTCTAGACCACCGACAACGGCCGGGACAGCCACATGCACGACGCACAACACAGAACCGCCCCCAACGGCCCGTTCCTAAATTCGACATGAACCTAGCCGATCTATTCAGCGACAATCCCCTGGCAGAGCGCCCGCACCCAGATAGCAGGCCGAATGCGCATCCGTACCCAGTCCGACCCGATCAAACAGATCCTATAGCACCCGGGTTCGCCCCAGAAGATCCCACCCGTCCGTATGGTCAGCGCACACCGTCTTTGGAGTACTTCTTGAAATACGAGAACCCTGCATCTCCGCAACAGCCCATCCCTCAATTCTACTATCCGACTTCGCCACAACAGAGCGGTGGCTCTCCTGGCTCGACTGCCAATAGACCTGGTCCCGTTGCACCGGCCGACTCTGAAGGTCAGCATGGTATTAGTCTCGACTTCTTAGATTTCACTTCTGGCGACCACGAGAATCAAGCTATGGATGCAGATCCCAATGCAGATTACAATATGGCATCCATGCCAAACCTTGGCCAGAACGTTGGTATCGATCTAGGCTTTGGTATGGCTATGGACTTCCAGCATGATTGGAGTGAAAACCCAAGTTATGATCTGCTGGAAGGCTATTTCTTCGGTGGCTCCGGGGCTGGCGCACCTGGTGGCGATGCTTGATCATGCAATTTAGACCAATCCTTTTTTAATATTGCAGCACTCCTCGTTTACCCTTTTCTTGTCATTATCTTCGTCATTTTTGGCTTTCTCAGTGAATTTTGCCCTGTTCATACTTCATGCTGTGTCACCAGTTTTCCTGCTCGTCGTTTTTCATCACTGTCTTGGGTTTACATTTGTAAGACATTTACAGGTTCAGGCTTGGCTTCATGGAATTGGGAGTGTGGATGATTCTGTTTTCTTTCCTATTGTTATCAATCTGGGATACCGTTACCTTTATCTTTATAACTTTAAATAAATACATTAACGTTGATGATTGACCTGGCCATAGCTATCTTTGCCTCAGATCGAGGCACATTTTTCATGTCTTGCATGCGTAAACATCTTATTCATAACTAAATCATCTCTTGACGTAGGTTCAAGACGCCGACCCGGACTCATCGGCTGTAGTAACGCAGAGGACTATACAGCGCATTTAGGTAGTCCCTTAACGCCATAGCTAACAGCATCCAAGGATATCAACCACAGATGTTGGCGAACTGGACTTCAGCTCTGCCAACATCACAAACCCCCCTCATAGGCGGACAATCTCACAAAGCTATCTTCTACCCCCTTGCCTGCTCCCCATTAAGCCCTGAAAGATTTCCAAGGTTATATCAGGCGCGGGGGAATATCATGTGGCACACGACCTCGGTGCTCGTAATTAGGATAGGCTCTCCATAATTTATCACTTTCATCATATTTCCATCCAACAGCAGCAGTCGGCATAAGATAATGTGGCTGGCATATCTCCCACGGCTCACACTCCGGGATGACAGCTGTCAAATCCTCTTTCGTTCGGCCGGCATAGATATTCGCGAATGGTCTTTCAGGCGCATGGCCAACATAAAACACACTTCGTATAAACGGACCACCCAGTCTATCTATAGGACCCCCGGGTTCACCCTCGCTCTTATCAAATACAGAAGTCGGTATACATGTCCACTGCTCACCCACGTATCGTGGATTGGCCAGCGTATCTTGCCCAAGGATATTAGCTTCTACGGCGATGATCATATTAACAGCCTTGCCCCCGTCGCAATTTGTGAAAAGGCTGTACCCCATTACATGTTCCATGGGGGCGGTGGATTCTGTGACATTGTTCCCCATCAGGGCATACATATCGTCTTTGTATATACACATGATACATGCGCCTGTGTCATCTAGAAATCTGAGCTCAAGTTCAGGGAATGGCACACCTTGATTATCAGTTGTTTCGACACCTAAAATTTTACTGTCAAGTCGGAGTGTAATGTCAAGCTATAAGATTGAAATGGTCAGTACAATTCTAGCTTCTTTGGTAGATTAGTCACATACCTCAGTACACCCTGAACGTTGATGCATATTGGACCCATAGGCGACAGTGCGAGGTTTGCGTTTCACATCGAAAAAGGGCTGTTGAAAGAAAGAGTTTCATTTTAGCCTGAGTTTAAGAAGACAAGATATTTAATTGTAACCTACTCCCTCGACCCAAAAGCCTCCAGATCCTCTATTTTTTGGGGTATTAAATTTCCTAAAATCGTTCATTGAAAAGGGACTTGGGCCTGCGATCTTTTTTCCACGACCCCAGTAAGTAGCATTACCATCCGATTCCAGTTCGCCACTCTCGTAAGCTTTCATGACTGCCCTTACGTTCCGGAGTTCTTTACATGGGTCTCCCTTCTCTTCCAAATAAGATTTGATCATTTTCAGATTCTCCATTCGTTGAATCGTATCCCAAGACTTGCCAGGGAACTGCTTCATGATCAGCCTAAAAGGGTTGAGAGTAGTTTAGCACAGATTCCGAGAACCAAACCAGCAAAAGAACTTACGCTTGAGAAGTCTGATTATCTAACAATCTCTGTATCTTCCCCTTGTAGAAATCCACCATATATCCTGCTGCAATATGCTCCCGATACCTCTTAATCCGCCCTACGTAGTCATCGCGAGCGAACTCTGTATCATCACGGTTTGGCAAGGGGAACGTCGTAGGCTTTTGGGGCTTATCAGTTTTCTCAGGCTGGGATGCGTGGAGAATCTTTCGCTTCTTGGCAGAGTCGTCATAAGTTGGGGTATCATCGAATGATGAAGAGCCCGAGGAATGAGTAGTACTATTAGATTCGTTAGATGAGTCGGAACGGGGGGGCGAGACGCGGCGAGCTTTCTTCGGACTCCGTTTGGATGGCATCTTGACCGGAATATTCCCTCCTAGAATTTTTTCAAGTTTCAAAATAGATTAGAGCTTAACTACCTTGGGAACTGATTTTTATAAGAGAGCCACTTCGTGTTTAGAAGACTATGTCACTGCTTATAGGGAACTTCCGTTAATCAACACAAAATACCTGTGACATAAGACAAAAGCCAAATTCCTCGTTTGATGCAAGGAGATAAAGTAAGTCGTCTTATCCGAACTTTCATTCTTTTGTTTGTTTGAAATTGTGTTTATTGTATGGTTTGAGATACTGAACTGTAGAAGATATGAAACCCATGATGTTAAATTTACGACAAGATGCCTCCAAGCAACCAGGCCGCACATCGCAAAGAATGGGGTGAAAAGATAACTCCAGATGTCGGGTCCGTCAGGAGCTATTGGTCTTTTGATGTGCGCTAAAATGACCCAAGATGCCACGGCTGATGGAGCTTAGAACAAAGGGGCCCCGAGGATACTCACAAAGTCTGCTGCTATAAAATAAATACCCGTGCCTTACGTGCACCACGCGGATGCACCAACTCGCGAGGCCGTCGAGCGAGTGGTGCACTTAACCTTGGAAGGCACGGGTATTCGCAATCTTCTCTATATAGGCAACAGAAGATATCCGTCGGCTTCACTGTTTCTCTAAATTGGAGGGGTACAGAGTCAGACTCTGCGAGGCAGACTCTACCTGAGTAGATGGGTAACTAGCACGGGATCTCTCGTTCTGCAAGTATACCATAGCAAAGTCGGAAGCTTCTCTCACTTCAAAGAATAGTAAAGATGATACATAAATATTGAAAAAACTACATTCAAAAATTTCATGTACATAGAAGATAATCGAAAATACCCATGATAATTTCAACCCAAAACTCCATAAGGGCCCGAATTTTGGCCGGATGG
Organism: Tympanopsis confertula; assembly: GCA_026745395.1. Taxonomy (NCBI): domain Eukaryota; kingdom Fungi; phylum Ascomycota; class Sordariomycetes; order Coronophorales; family Scortechiniaceae; genus Tympanopsis; species Tympanopsis confertula. The sequence continues at coordinate 22,079 of JAOYNU010102454.1, read as the reverse complement.
CCGGTTGCTCGCCAGCAAGAACCACATTAAAGGGGTCGAAGACAATTCGAAATCTCAAATTAAGAATGACTAAAGCCCCAGAATCCAAATTGATGATATGAATGACCAATAACTCGCGGCGTCGCAGAGAACAAAGAGATCATATCGGATGCTTGCTATAAATACCGAAAACAATTCTCAAGCCTCAAAGTAGAGGCACGTGCGCTGGAAGCCACATTTGAGAGCATATAGATATCACAAAGCAAGTGCCGCATCTCCTGTGTTTGAGATTCCGAAGATTCTAAAGGTGAAGTTTCGATGTGAAACTATGTTGGCCGTAAGGAGTCGTCCACATGGCCGCCCTTGTTTTCAAGCTCAGCAATGAGATTATGCCGCTCTTGCAATTTGGCATGCATGAATTCGACTGTCTTCTGCAGGACAATGCTCTCGCTGCGGCCTTGGCCCTCGAGTCCAGGCACCAGCTCTGTTAGACGGTCGAATCCTTCGCGAATGGCGGCACGACGCTTCTGCTCCGAAGCGATATGATTGTTCTTCTTCTCTTGATCTGTCAGGCGAGGCTTATCCTTATCTTGGACTGCCGACTTAGATGCAGTAGTGGGAGTCGAAGATGATCGATCGTGATCGTCGTCGGCGTTCATTTTAGCGGATGATCAACAGCACAAGGGCGCAGCTCCAACTCCAACTGTGGACAAACAAGGATTGTATGGCGGAGATCTCTAGATCGATTCTGTCGCAGACTCAATGATTGACTGTGGTGAGGTGTTGTGCCGAGGAGAAGAAGAGAAGGAAGCGATAATGGCGATCAGGAGTTTGAAATGCGGAGAAGGCCGTTAAACCCAAATAGGGAGATTGAGGCCTTGTGGCCTTGGCATCCTACCAAACGTCATAGATGGGAAGGCCCACATCGGATGCCCTGGCAGGCTTCTTTTTCTTTTCATTCTTCCTGTCATTCTTTTTCTCTCCCGGTTGTTCTCTAGCTAGGGGCTTTGCTCGCGCATTCAAGAGGCTTGCCTCCATTCTCTACCACCGCACTCCAAACCCTCCTACCTCAATCTTCGGCTCAACGCAGCCGCGTCTGTACGACCGCACGATCGTACCATCATGGCCCACGAGCCACTGTATGGGTCATGCTCTTGTGGTCGTAACCATTATAGAGTTTCGATCCCCGATGATGTGACCGAGCATGCTCATGTCTACTTCGACAGTGGTCGAGACAATCGTTCGTAACATTCCTCCCATACCTCGAATCTCATCTGACCAAACCAAACCAGGTCGACTGTACGGCACACCATTGACCGCTTGGCTGCGAGTTCCTTTAGATTGGTACCAGTCATATACAACTTCTTTCTTCCCTGACGAAACCCATTCAACAATCCGCCGCGCTTTCACGCCCATCCATGCTCCGCAGACTCGCCGCATCTTCTGTGGTTTCTGTGGCACACCATTGACATATTGGACCGAGGAGTCCCAAGAAGAAGCCGACTTCTTATCTATTTCAGTTGGTAGCTTACTTGGTGACCATCAACGTGCCTTGGAAGATCTACAGCTACTTCCAGAGGAAGACGAGGAGGACGAGAACGAGGCAGAAGACGAGCCAGCTGCCGTTGCCGACGACTCCACACTGATGCCAACCCAGGACTCATCATCCTCTGTCATCGTGCCCTCATTTGGTGAATCGCCAGATATTTCTCGGAGCCTTCGCAGTGGAACACTAAACGGCATACCATGGTTTGAGGAAATGGTAGAGGGTAGTCGTTTGGGAAGGCTTATGAGATCGAAGCGAGGGAAGGGGGTGAGCAACGACAACACAACCTCATTTGAATGGGAGGTTAGTGAGTGGCACGACGATGGCACTCCTTCAATCGCCCAAGAGGACTCTGACTCCGGCCGACTGGCAAACAAGCGAAAGCGTATTCATTAGACATCTACGAGACCCAAGACCAAAAATTGAGCCGAGTTAGCATTTCGCAACCCGCTAGAATAGCATTGTTACTGGTGTGAAAATTCCAGTCTTTTTTTTTCTCTCTTACACCCTCATTCCTTCAAATCATCGATGCGTAAATTGAACAGCCCTATGGAAATTGAATTTCTTCAGAGTATGGCCTGTTCTGACTCGGTGCTACCGAGTTCTCGATGGGCCTTGTTAGTAGGCTTGGACCGAGCAAGAAAATGTGCCAATAGCTGTAAACGCTTAATAAGAAGTGAGAACCTGTTCTGAAACTTTTCGCAAATTGTATATTTTATCTCGTTCCTAGTCTATACTAGATCTAACGAACTCTATTGCGGCTTACCCAATCTGGACTCCGAATCAGTGGGGAACCGCATCATCGCCGCAAATCTCCAAATCCCAGCCCTCCACCACAACACTCCTCAATCGTCGCACATCTACAAACCCAAAATGTCAGACTCCAAAACAAAGCTCCTCGGAAACGAGGACCCAATCGACCCGCCCCCAGCCTATGATTCAACCACAGGCAAGCCCATCCGCGGGGCACCCCTCCCCCGCCCACCACCGCTCTCACTGCCATACCTCAACGACCTGCGCAGCAAGCGCGTAATCCTCGCTTCTCAATCTCCTCGACGACGACAGATTATGTCTTTTCTAGGCTTACCAAATCTCGAGATCATCCCATCAAATGCAGACGAAGACCTCCCGAAGTCGCTCGGTCCATTCGAGTATGTCCTTGCAACAGCTACCAAGAAAGCGCATGCTGTCTATGCCCAGGAAGCAGGAAACGAGGAAGCGGGCGAGCCAGCACTTATCATCGCCGCGGACACAATCGTCGTCGATACAATTGCAGGCGCTATTCTAGAGAAACCCCGCTCCGAAGCGCACCATCTATCTATGCTGCGTGGATTGAGAGATGCGGGCACTCATAAGGTGTTTACAGCTCTTGTTGCTATGGCGCCGCTTGCTTCAGCTAGACAGCCGGGATACGCGATTGAGACGACCGTTGAGGTTACAGATGTGCTTTTCGATAAGGAGGTTAGTGATGATTTGATCATGGCGTATGTGCGAACGCGCGAGGGAGCCGATAAGGCTGGTGGGTATGGGTTGCAGGGACTGGGGTCTATTCTTGTGGAGAAAGTTGATGGAAGTTACGATAATGTCATTGGGATGCCGCTGAAGGCTACTTTGAAGCTTATTGAAAAGGTGCTGCTCAAGGCTGATGATGAGGGATCTTTGCCTGATGAGTTGGCGGAGGAATCTGAGGAGGAAGAGGATTAGTGCAACGATATATCTGTGGCTGTTTATAGAAGGAGCATGGCTTGAAGAGGATCTTTGAGTCAAGCGTTTCCGTCACTCACATACAGCCTGCATTGATCTAGCAAGGATACCCTAAAATATAGAACATCACGACTGGTCAAATGGAATAACATCGGGTCTAACTTCAGAAGAAACGGAATAGCTGATTGTAAAGTGTTGTATATTGATAGCACCGATCGTCGGGCTGAGACAAATGAAATTGGTCAAAGACTATACATAGGCGAAACGCCTGAACCAGAACAAAATAACCCAAACCCCTTTTCAAATTGAATCATCTATGCCTTCCAGATGCGGCGCAGGGCCTCGGTGATACCGACATCGTTCGTCTCGAACTCGTAAAGACCGACAGCGGTGGTCAAAGTGAATCCACGGAGGAGCCACATGAGGAGGCTGTGGAACTTGGGTACACGCTGGGGACGGAAGTAGTCGGTGATGGAAGCGCTAATGTCGTGTTAGTATTGAATTTTGATGTGCGCGCAGAAGGCGTAGTCTTACTCGAAGCCGATGTGGGAGTGGACGACAATAAGACCGCAGAGAAGAGCATCCATGACAGGGTTGAGGGAGCCAGCGGCGAAAGGAGCGATAGTAAGAGGAACCAGACCGACGCAGACAGCTCTGAAAGTCAATTAGCATCCGAAGTGTATAACGAAATATATCGCGTCTGTGAGTGACGCTGTTGAATGCGACGAACCTCTCGAAAGTCCAGTGGTAGCTACCGTGGGTGGGGTGAGACTCGGGGACGGGAACAGGGTCGTTCACTGTGATAAATCGTTAGTTCCCTATTTTCAACGCTTTCCAGTCCATGCGCGATATAACGGCTCCCGCTCGACATTGGATATTCCAGTGAGAGTGTGTATGCCTCGAGGTCGAATCGGATCGGGATAGCGGAAGTGGAGATCAAGGCACGGATTGAACATACTGGTTCCCTCAATAGACTCTGCAAACATGAATAAGTCAGTAAAATCATTCTCACAGCCATTATTTCACAATCGCAGGTTCATAACCGCCTGCAATCAGTCCAGCAAGAGTCCTAACTTACGCGGCAACGGGGGCAGGATCTGCTTCCGGGCCGAGGCGTGGAAGTTAACGGCCTGGCACGCGCCGACATTCTGGCGGAGAAGAGGCGACCGGATGGAAGTGAGAGGCTGTCGCAGCAGCGACGGGCGCATGAATGAGGCCATTGTGCTGAGAGTTGAGAGGGTCGGGAGGTTGCCAACTGAAGCACAGGATGAGGATGAAGTTGGCGACCTCGGGTGTCTGATTCGCGGATGACATAACGGGGCCTGTGATTGGCTGCCGGGTTTGCCCGAGTTGCCGATGCAAGAACACTTTGCCGGGCCGTATACAATGGACAACGATGTTCTACATCTTACAATTTAATCTGGTCTCTCGCAGTATACAAGGACCATGGATTCACAGCTTCATATTCAAGAGAATCCATATATCTACTGGCGCTACTACAACTTCTACAGCACATTTCTGATGTCGGCATATGAACCCGCAATAACCGAGGCTTCCGAGCCGTCATAGTTGCGGTACTTGCATTTCGTTCGTCACTAAATTATTGCCCATCAAAGTTGACTGAGCTTTCAAAATTTAAAACTCCTATGTTTGCATGCGTCGATCATATCTAAAACTTGAGCACAGCCTTGCCGAAGTTCTTGCCATGGAAGATTCCAATGAGACCCTCGGCGGCGTTGTCGATGCCCTCGGTCTCATCAAGGGTAACCTTGAATGAGCCATCCTTAATCCACTTTCCAACGTTCTCCTGGTGAGCCTTGGCATGCAATGGACCCATGTTCTCATCGCCAACGATGAAACCGCGCACAGTCAAGCGCTTGAAGAGGATGTTGGCAATGTTGGTAATGGGGTATGGCGCAGAGTTGTACTGCGAGATGAGACCACAGAGAACAATACGACCCCATTGTCTCAATGAGTCCAAAGCAGCCTCGAGGTGCTCACCACCGACGTTCTCATAGTAGATATCAATGCCCTCGGGAGCAAGACGCTTCAACGCATCAGCAGGCTTCTCCTTCTTGTAGTTGAAGCCACCGTCGAAGCCCAAGTCCTTGAGAATGAAGTCGAGCTTCTCGTCTGAGCCAACGGATCCAATCACGCGCAGGCCCTCGTGCTTAGCAAGCTGGCCGACAATCTGGCCAACGGCACCGCTAGCAGCCGAGACAAAGATGGTCTCGCCCTTCTTGGGCTTACCGATCTCGTACAGGGAAGAGTATGCGGTAAGACCAGGCATACCAAGGGGACCCAGGAACAAACGAATATCGTCCAACTCGTATGGGTTCTGGACCTTCTGGATACCAGCGACGGTCTTGTCGTCTAAGGCGATGAATTGCTGGAATGGCAGGTGGCCGAACACCACATCGCCTTCCTTGAAGTTGGCATTGTTGGACTTGAGCACCTTCGCGATGACGCGGTTGTCAATGGGCTTGTTCAGGGTGAAAGGAGGAGAGTAGGAAGCGATTTCCGGCTTGCGCATACGGCCACGCTGGTATGGGTCAAAGCTGGCGTAGAGAGACTGGATCACGACGCCGTTCTCGGGTGTGGCGACAGAGTCGTCATAGCTCAACTCCTCGACGACAAGATGCTTTCCTGCGACGGGGTAGCCCTCGGGGGCTTCCTTGAAGATGAGCGCTTTGTTAACCATGACGTCGGTGGGATGTGAGGTGGTTGCGGTGTAGATGTTGATTCACGCGGGGTCAAGAGGAAGTTTAACTTGAGACCAGAAAGGTGGCACAGTTTCTTTTAAAAGGAGATCTCGCTGGTCGAGCGGGGCAGAACGCAGCCGAGGTCTGAGAAGCTGCTTAGAATAAATTATAAATCAAGACGCCATTCACTTCCAAGGGTACCATTCCGGAATACGGGCCGATGGAGCTGTTGAAAGAGATTGTGGAGCACATCTCGACCAACGAGGTTGTCGAAACATCTATATAAAACCTACCTTTACAAGCTTCCGCAGATCTTTCACAATTTGTTGTCTTATTTATGTTCAATCAAACGAGTGTCAGGTGGCGCGTCGGTCCGATGGACCATATTGAGCTCCGTTGGACTTGGCTAGAACTTAGTCCTCTCTGGCGATCTTGCGTCGCAGTGCATGGTTCGGGGGAATTGGACACTCTTGCCACATCACGCAACGGAACACACCCATTCCGGGTAGGAGGCCGATCCCGTTCGAAAGAAATTCTCAACAATTTCTGATTTCTCAACACGGACAACACGGAGGAGACTACCGAGTTAAGCTATTGCTGCGGGTAACACGATGTGGAATCGCGCGTTGCCGCGGTCATTGGCTCCACCGGCATTAATAATGCTGAAGTGGAGATTCTGCACGAAACAGATGCAGGGTCTGAGCATTATGTCTGATCGGGGGATATTCTAATCGCATAACAGCTATGAACTACCAAGAATGGATTTATTGCATCATATGTGGGGTATAATCAACTTGTTTGCCCGCGAGGGCGTGTATTCTAAACAGTATACTGTGCTAACATGTAGACTTGAGGTATCATAACAGAATCACTCAGAACGCTTATATCCAACGCAGGTATGAGATATCGGGGTTTTTAGGCTTTTCCAGCCAGGAAATTCGGGGCCTTGGACACGAAAAAGTCTTTTCCTTTGATCATCTTCACCATGAAAGAGAACATGGCCATTCCAAAGATTTGCCCAGTTCCGCCAGATTCACCAACGGGCACACACATCATTATGCTCTCACCCTGGTCATAGGTCTTGCGATCATTCTTGCCCTCGATGTCGGCCTTGATGTTCGCAGCTGCGGCACGGGCTTGCTCAAGAGCTTTGAAGCCAAGACGCATGGAATTGGTGGTGATATCACCAGCCGCATAGATGGGCAATGGAGATGAGCTTTCTGTCGGCTGCACGCGAAGCTCTTTATCAACCTTGACCCATCCATCTTCGTCAAGGAATGCGAGAGGAATGAATTTGTTGTTTGGCACACAGCCCGTAGTTGGAATATAAGTATCCGTAGTGAGTTCATGCCCGTTGCTAAGGGAGATAGTCCAGGGCTTGGAGGCGCCTTCGCCGCTGGGCCGGGCTCCAGAAACACGCGCGGCAGTGATGATCGAAACTTTCTTTGACTGCAATTGTTTCTCTGCCGCGGCACTCGCAGATTCTTTAAGCATTGGCAAAACTCGATCAGTCACAGTCACTAGCGTGATGGAAACACTGCGGCCGCTTGCAGTTGCTGCCTCAGCTAGCTCGCCAGCCAGTTCGACGCCAACAGGTCCAGCACCACCAATCACGATGTTCTTTGCCTCTGCGAGATGTCCTTGAGCCTTCTTTATCACCTCGTCCATATCGTTTCGGTTGGACGGCTTGAAAGGAATCTCCAACCCGGTGATCTGGCCAGTTGTCGCAGGAGTGCTGGCACCCGACGCGATGAGAAGATAGTCAAATGAAATCGATTGCGCATCTTCATTGTCGTTCAGAATGAGTGAGACGGTTTTCGAATCGGAATCGATTGCGGTCGCGGTGCCAAGGAGAAGCTCGAAGGAATCAGCTGGGTAATGCGCGAACGCGTCCTCAATAGGCAGCAAGTACTGCTTGGACTCGAAGGCATTTGGCTTCGCGACAATGCGCGGCGCAGCGGTGTTCCAATAGAAGAATGGAGTCGGGTTGATCAGGACTACCTTCACACCAGCAACACCTAGTAAAGGGTGCGCAGCAGCAAGGCCCGCGACGGAGGCACCGATAATCACGACGGTGGTAGACATGGCGAGGCGTGGAGTGAGGCGGCTGGAAAAGCTCAGATAAAGCCCTGGGTGATCGACCTTTTAATGGAAATTGAAAGCACCGCGGACGGCCGCGGACGGTCCCGATGGGGGTCTAGCGTAGGGTTTAGATCGCATCCTTCCATGCATCTACCCATCGGACTCGAAAATGCGAGCTGGCCTTGACAAATAAATCGGGGGATAGGGGAAGCTGGGGGGGACTTCCCTTAGACGTTTAAGTTAATGCTTGAAGTTATCTTGAGTCCTGACGCTCTGTGTAGCACGAATGCATTAAGATTGCAGCTTGGCTCACGCAGTTCGAGGCCGGTCGATTCTGCTGTGGGTCAGCGGCGCTCTCCTTAGTCTCGTGAGCAGATTCGACACTCGCCCCCGGCGGTTGCTATGCAAACAAAGAGGGTGACTGAGCTGCCCGTGCAGAAGCTCTCGAAAGTACGTAGAAGATTAAAAGCACAAGGTCGGGCTAGTCGTCACAGGGCCAATGGAAGAGCAGATGCATAAATAAGCGCTTGTTCACGTGACCTTATAAGACACCTGAGGCTGAAAGACGCGTTCTCTTATCGATAACAGGCACGTGACACGTGTTGCAATTTTTGGTTTGGGTTTTCCCGAAATAATTTGCCTCTGACCATCGAGCTTTTTCCATCACATCCAATATGTTCGGTGTTGCTCGACGATTTGGCCTTTCAAGGGCCTTGCAGGCCTCTGCCCCACGGGCTGTGTCTATGAGATGGACTCCCCAATTGTCCAAACTCCAGTCTCCTGTGGCTCGATCGCCTGTCCTTACTCGGTCGTTCCAGACCTCTTTCCCTGCATTGAACAGTGTCGCATCTGTGGTCGCAGAAGATGCGCCTGTTCAGTCTTCCGGACCCATCACAGAGTTCCATCAACTCGAGACGCATGAGCTCATTGACCCGACTGTTGTCCGTAACATCACTCAGCAGATGGGTCTCAAAACCATGACCCCTGTCCAGTCACAGACTTTGAATGTCATGTTAAAGGGCGAAGATGTGTAAGTACCTTTCACCTCCATATTCCTCGACGAATCGATCATCTAACATTCATCTCTAGGCTGGCTCATGCGAAGACCGGCACCGGCAAGACGCTCGCTTTCCTTCTTCCTACCATCCAAAACATCCTCAACGACCCCGAAATCCAGAAGGGTTTGTCCTCGCGCCCACGCGGAAGGTTTCACCGCGCTTCCTCCGCTGATATCCGGGCTCTGATTATCTCCCCAACCAGAGAGCTTGCAGAGCAGATCGCCAAGGAAGCCGAGAAGGTTGTGTACGGAACGGGCCTGAAGGTGCAAACCGCAGTGGGCGGAACCGCGAAGCGTCTTGGCTTGCAACGTATTCAGCGTGAGGGTTGCCATCTTCTGGTCGGCACACCTGGCCGTTTGAAGGATATCTTCTCCGATCCCAGCAGCGGCGTCACAGCCCCTAACTTGAACACCCTCATTTTTGACGAGGCCGATCGCCTGTTGGACCAAGGCTTCTCTGACGAAATCAAAGAAATTGAGTCACTACTCCCAGATCCATCCAAGGTCGATCGACAGAGCCTGATGTTCTCTGCGACCATCCCAAAGGAGGTCATCAAGATGGTGGAGCGCACAATGAAGCCTAGCTACAAATATGTGAAGACTGTCCGTGACGACGAGGTGCCCACACATATGACCGTCCCGCAAAACACTGTCTACCTGAATGGCTACGAGAATGTCCTTCCTGCTATTCTGGAACTTGCTCAAAATTATCAAAAACGCCAGGCTGAGGACCCTAACTTGCGCCCATTCAAAGCCATCATTTACTTCAATGCAACCCTTGAGGTCCAACTGAACTACCAAGCCTTCCGGGCCCTGCCTCGCAAGTCCGTTGGTGACAAGCCGCCCCAGCGCCCCCTGGGTCGCCTCCGCATGTTCGATATCCACTCTCGTCTTACCCAGGGTCAGCGTACCTTCTCTGCTGATAACTTCCGCAACTCTGAGGAGGCTATTCTCTTCTCTTCCGATGTCACCGCTCGTGGTATGGACTTCCCAGATGTGACTCACGTCATCCAGGTCGGAATTCCTCGCGACAGAGAGACCTACATCCACCGACTTGGCCGAACCGCGCGTGCGAACAAGTCTGGTGAAGGCTGGCTGCTGCTTCACGGATCCGAGACAGAGTCACTTGAAGATACTCTCTACGAGCTACCTTTGAATGACAACACCGACGCCATTCCCTCAGCTTCTTTCGACATGACTAAGTCCTCAGGTGCTGGCGAGGTTCCTGAGTCCGTTGGCCTCGTGAAGCAGGCAATGGAATTCGTACCGCAGCACGTCAAGGAAGAAGCCTACCGGTCTCAGATCGGTGCTCTCCTGAGGAACTTCTACAGCAAGCGCGCCGGTATCAAGGTCCTCAATGACCAAGCTCTTCACGGTTGGGGCTGTGACAGTGTCCCCACCATCAGCCCCAAGGCTGCTCAGTCCGCAGGAATTAGCAAAGTTCCCGGCGTCAATCTCGGGCACTCACGCCCTCGATCCGACGATAGATTCGGAGGGGGTGATCGCTTCGGAGGCGACCGATTTGGAGGCGACCGATTCGGAGGCCGATCAGGAGGCAACCGATCCGGCGACTCATTCGGAGATCGAAGCTCAGGTCGTATGCGCAGATTCAATAACTTCGACAACGACTTTCCCTCCTCCGGTTCCTCGAGCTTCGGACGCTCGCGCTCTGAAGGCCCACCTCGCCGCCGTTTCCTTGAGAATGCTCCTCGTGACAAGCCTACCCGCACTCGTCAGTTTGACGACTGGGACTTCTAATGACTGGAGCTTGATGAATCTCGAGATGTTGGACGGCTGCTGAAACGGCAATTTACGGTTCCAGTTCTTTCATTTCCTTGTACTATATAACAACGAGATTTGGCACAGCCATTGTTTTGCATTGGAAGGCGTTCCTTTTCTCGTGGGTGTATTCTACTTTTGTACCATATCTTGCACTTTTTTCCCTTTTCACGTCTGTCTTTTGGTACATTCCACATTCTCTACTCATGTCTTACAACTTTAAGTTGTTTGGTTAGATACCTCCTCGCTTTGAAAAACATAATATAGATCGGCCAATACATGGCGAGAACATTATCATAACTGTTTCCTCCGAGTTCAAGTAGTATAGTAGCCCTAGATATTGACGAGCTCATCCGCTTATTCATGCGATCTCTCTATCTTTACCACAGGTGAAGGCCTTCAACACGCATCATAGATCGTTTGACATGCAGTATACCAGCTCTTTCCAACATTCTATGCCCAGGTGGAGATTGCCATCTCTCGTTCTATCTTTACGTTCTCATCTTCTGCTAGAAATTTTTGAAAACCACTTCCAAGGTTCAGTCGATCTATAAAAATCTGATTTTGAGGGAAATATGTAACAAATCGTAAATATGTAAGCCGTATATAATTCATCACGTATCCCATGTATTGCCAAACCGAAAGAAAGAAGAGCATAAAAACAATGAAATCTACCAAGCAGCAGACATACTTACAAGCCGAAGCAAGATGAGGGCAACCACCTTATCAATACTTCACTCTCTATTCGCGAGCAATCATGTGCTCACGAGCAGGACCAGTTCCAATCCACTTAACAGGAACACCACCGAGCTCCTTCTCAATGAACTCGATATACGCACGGGCGTTAGGCGGCAATTCCGCGTAGTTTGTAACACCCATAGTGTTTGACTTCCAGCCAGGAAGAGTGACGTACTCAACAGTCAACTTCTCGACAACGCTAGGGTCCGCAGGGAACGAGCAGGTAGTGCGCTTTCCGTCGGGCAGGATGTAGGCAACGCCAACCTTGATTTCGTCGAAGTCGTCCAGCACATCGAGCTTGGTCAGGTTCAAGGCAGTGTAGTGGTTGATAGCGTTCGAGTAGCGGGCGAGGACAAGATCGAGCCAGCCGCATCGGCGCTTGCGGCCGGTTGTGACGCCGAATTCACGGCCGACGGCTTGGAGCTTCTCGCCGTCGGCGTTGAGCTGTTCAGAGGGGAAAGGGCCGGAGCCGACACGGGTGGTGTAGGCCTTGATCACACCGATGACGGACTTGATGCTTGAGGGGTTGAGGGCGAGGGCTTGAACGGCACCGCCGAGACCGGTGGAGGAGGAGGTCACGAATGGGTATGTGCCGTGGTCGAGGTCGAGCATAAGAGCGTTTGCGCCTTCCACGAGGGTGTTGGGGGAGTTTTGGTGCTCCTGGAGGAACTCGAGCTGGTCGACGATGAATGGCTTGAGCTTGGAGCGGTATTCCTGTAGCGATATTGTTAGATCGACCTGCTCTAGAACTATATCCTATTGCCTGCATAGGCGGCGGGCGTATGTCATTGGCGCATTATTTCCCTACGTACCTTGAATCGGTTGATCTCCTGCTCAACATCATACTCCAAGTCTCCGAAGCGAGCGCGGTATCCTCGGTCCAGAGAGCGCAGCTTGCGCTCGAAGGTCTCCTCGTCCAGGATCTCACCTACGCGCACACCACGGCGCGCAGCCTTGTCACTGTAGCAGGGACCAATGCCCTTACCGGTGGTACCGACCTTACGGCCACCGAGTCCAGCCTCCTCAAGGCCGTCAACAACAGAGTGCAGGTCGAAGCAGACGTGCGCGCGGTCAGACACAAAGATGCGCTCGCTAGCGCCCTTGAGGCCCTTGGTCTCGAGGTGTGCGAGCTCCTTGAAGAAGCTGGGAACGTGGAAGACAGTGCCGGCACCGATGAGGTTGATACATGAGGGCGACACGAGACCTGAGGGCAGGATGTGGAAATCGTAGGTCACATTGTTGTGGACAATAGTGTGGCCGGCGTCTAGAATGGAAAGTTATAGGTTAGCGTGTTGCGACAATGGTGGCGGGGTTCTAGCGGGGACAGAGAATAGACATGAGGCTTGCAGAGGCTTGCATTCATGCAATTAACAAGCATCTAGACACAGTCCAAAGTAGAATCTCATCTTCCACAAGCCGCAGTCTTATTCCCATCTGCCCCGATTCTAGATCGAATTCCGGTAGCACATACTGTGGCCACCTGCTGCACGAGCGCAGAGTGTCGCCTTCTGCGACAGCATGTCGGTAATCTTTCCTTTCCCTAAAATAGGGAATCTCCATATTAGTGCTCGGTCCCTATACTTGCGCTATCTCCTTATTCCATGGCAGAGGCCGGCATTGCGACATGGAAAAAAACCAGAGGCCCACGCGAACTGGAAGAAACGCAACGCACCTTCATCTCCCCATTGACTACCGAGAACGACGGACACCATTTTGGCTGATTTGTGGGGGTTGTATGAAATCAATCGCACGACTAGGATTTGCAATTGACGGTGCTAGTGGCGGGGGAATTGAGGGAAAGAGAAAGTACGTCCGGCTTCGGATGGCGGGGCAAATGCTGGCGGGCGCGGGTTAGTCCGGTGTAATCGGCCGCGTGTGAATGGAGAGGCAATTACTCTGGTCAATGTGTCAAAGAGGATACAAGGGCAGATAAATATGCTGGGAAATGTCTTGGTCTTGAAATACGAAACGTACGAAATCTAGCCAAATCCACAGCTCTTTATGGTCCTCCACTAGTTCATCTGAGTCACGCCAAATTGGCGCCGAACGAGATCGGGATTTCTGCCTTAGTGCCTCGTGACTCAGGTTCTACTGGAAATCAGGTTTACCACAAATTGCGAAACATCTACGCGAGCCAATAAAAAGATTGGAATATGATCTATGAGATGCAAGTATATCAAGGGTATTCAAACAAAACTCCTCGCCAGACATGCAGATGAAGACCACCTGCCTCTCGTGGTCTCCCGAAAACCTCCAACGCCGACATCAAACCAAACCATACGGCTGACCAAAATACTCCTCATACCATGAGACGAAATGGTGGGTCTATGCTACTTTCCCTCCATTGCGAATCCAATCGCGTATGCGCCCAAGGTCCAGGATGCACTCCCGGTGCCCTTCGCATGCGACCTCCCAGTGCTTGCGCACCTGATTATCCTCTTCGATGCCGCGCAGATAAACACTGAAGCCGCCCTTAGGCTGGTTTGGTACGAGGTCATCTTCCTCATTATCTTCGTCATCGTAAACCCCACTCTTGTCTGGATCGTCGTCTCCATTTATCTTCAAACGAGATGAGTCGCCAACTGCGCTGATCCATCCCGGGGAAAGTCCTGTTTCAATTGCTTCCTGGCGGGCGTTGAAATGAGTGAGCATTCGTTTGTTGAAGTTGTTCCATTCGTGCATGTATGTGCCCATCGCAGAGACATAGTACTGCCACTTATCACGCGGTAAGACTTGGGTGCCTGGGGCAAGCTGTGATTGCACTGGAGAGGGTGCCTTTGGCCGTTTGGGTGGATTTGGCAAATCTAGCCTGCGCGGACGAATTTTGCTGGCAGTGTTACGTCTTGCCCGCGACTCGAAGGGCAGAGTCGCATGTACATCCGCCAAGTTGTCAATACCTCCATTGTTGGTGGTGGTGAACGGCGCGGTGTTGCGGATTTTGTCGAAGTCAAACAAAGGCGCCTGGCCATCGGATTTTGTCTTCTTTGGATTTTGTTGGGCTTCTGGCTGCTGCTTATTCGACTCTGGGGCCTTTTCCTCTGTTTGATGAGCCTTCAAGTCAGGATAATTTGCAGATGTAGCCTCATTTCCACGATTTTGTTTGGGTGGAGTAGGGCCGCGCTCGAAGGGAATCTCGTCATCGATATCCATAGCCTCCACATCAGGCGCTGGTTGAGCAGGCTCCGGCTGGGTCTTTGGAGCCTGTCCATCGGCGGTGACGTTCTCTTCCTCGGCCTCTGTCGCTACGCTTGGTTGTTGCGGAGTGCTTCGTAGCTTGCTAGGCGGCCTTGTAGGCTTCTTGGGGCTTCGAGTTGGCTGAGAATTGGAGGGTTGGCGGTTCTTGTCAGTATCAGGGATGTTCCATGACATGGTTCGTAGTTGCTCAGACCATTGATCCGCAGAGAATTTGGCTTGAGCAAATTGGGTAGGAGGTTGTTGGGGATTATTAGAAACGCCAGATGAACCGCCTGAGCCCATCGAGTCCGATGATCCATTATGACGTTGCGATGAGGGACGGCCTTGCCGGGACTTCTTCATCTTTTCTTTCTCCACAGCAGCAGCACCCATGAAATCAAACTTCTCGAAGTGTTCTCTCCAGTCATCAGCGGAGAATTTCTTGTGCAGGCCGTTCAAGTCGCTAGAGCTGCGTCTTCCGAAGGCCCCAGATTGCTGGTCCTCAGGAGTCGGTATTTTATTAGTCCTAATGAGAGATTAGCTGGGCCACGCCACAATCTATAAAGGGTATATCCTACCGAGTCGAAGATCCTTGGTATTGTTCTGGTTGTTGTGGGCGGTTCGAACCTCGAGTGAATGCAGCACTGTCTGAGTTGTGTCCTTGGTAATGATAATCATCGTCAGTGTCTGATTCCTCGAATCCGGGAAATACCCGAGGCATGCGAAAGTTTCTTTGGGGTAGACTTGGCGATAGATGAAAGCTTCGTCGTCCTGAATGGGTGGAATAGTCCTCACCAGTTCCTGGGCTAGTATCGCCGGTCCGATGGAAGTCGGTAAACTTTTGATGAGGTCTAAGCCGGCTCTTGGGGACTGCCTTAGGCTTTGAAGTATTGGAACGGTACACCTCTTCGTCGGTTTCGGGGTCGCTTGAGCTTGTCGAAGAAGATGGAGACATGTCGGGCCGTCTTCGCACCTTCGGGCTAGCACTACGATGCCTGCCCGGATCGGCGTAAACAGGGCTAGGTGGATTTGTTTTCGAGTTTGATGGGCGGTAGGATCCAGAAGGCGCCCGTGTTGTTGACGAACGTCCAAGGCCAGCACTTGAAAAGAAGGTCCTCTCCCCTCCTGCAGCAGCATATCGGCTTCTTGCTCGCTCTTCGTTCGATGTGCCTTGGTCAGGAGTGGTTGGCGGCTTTTTAGCAGTGGGAGGTGTTGCAGAGTCAAAGTACATGCTACTTGGACGCTCACTCCGAGTACTTGTGTACGCTGAGGTGTTTGCTGCTGGCGGTTCGTCTCCACCAGCCGTGCCTGGAGCAAAGCCCTGTCTCCTTCGAGGGGAGTTGGGACTTGGCGGGTTCTGCGCTCTCGTATTATCCCTGAAGTATTCATATGCAGATTTCGGCCGCGTATTACCGAACGGTGTGTTTTGCTGGCGGTTTGCCCCAGGGGTAGTGCCAGGGTTTGTTCCAGGAGTAGGAGTTGCACGTCCAGTTTGCGGATCAAACGTCTGCCATTTGGGACTTGGATGAGATCCCCTCATGTTGGAGAATCCTTTGAATGCATCCGCTCTGGTCTGAGACTCGTCTTGCTTCTTTTGCCATTGTTGTGGCCCTGCACGAGCATGCGCAGAATATCGCGTTGCTCCTGGTGAAGGCTGAGCCCATGCTGAACTGTATTGCGGTGGTGGAGGCTTCGGTTTCTGTGCTTTCGGAGCGGTTGGCGGCGGCGGTTGCCTACGCTGCGGCGCTGGCTTTGGAGGCCCATAATTCTTGCCATATCCTGCTCGAAGTCGATCCGTATCATACTTAAGACGTTGTTGGGGGTCGCTAAGGATCTCGTTGGCGGCTTGGATAGCCTGGAACTTGGCGTTAAACTCCTGCTCCTTGCCTGGGTTTCTATCGGGATGATATTTGAGAGCTAGCAGTGCATTCAAAGTCAGCGAGATCCTTCACACAATCAATGCCAGACTGAGCTTTACGCACCTAGCTTTCTGAACTGCTTTTTGATATCCTCAGCCTCCGCACTGGGCCCGAGCCCTAGCTCAGCGTAGTAGTCCCTCCGTATGTCCGCTTTCACCATGATGTTCCAGTTGTTGCGGTAAGATGAAGGGCACAGGCGGATTCAAATAACATAATCGGAATTCAAGAGAAGTATAATGCGATTCCATGCATAACCCGTCCACGGTGTCGTTCAAAGATCTATAGAGGCCACGTCCCATGTACTTCATTCAGTACGTTGTAGTTCGACCAAGGCGTGTCTCTCCGTCTACGCGTTGTTATTATGGGGTGAGGCTGGATAACAGACGATTGTTTGGGGCCTTTCGAAGAGTATGTATCGGCGGGAGTCGGTTGCCTGCAGGGATCGCTGCAGCAGGGCTGATCAAATGTGGATTTTGGTAAGACAGGTGGAGGAGATTTGTTGGTAGGTGCGACGAAGGGACATAGTCTTGCGATCGCACAGCAAGGGGAGTAAATCCGCGGGAGGGGCTGGGAGAAGCGAGCCTGGGGGGGCTGCGGTCGGGAGCCGCCAGTTCGTGGGCTGGGCACCTGATGAGGTTGTAAAAGAGTCAGGCAGTTGGGTCCAAGCGCGAGATCGCGGCGAATGGGCGGAGAAGCCTAGAAGCCAGCAGAACAACCCTACAGCGTGATCGCGGCGAACTTCAATTCGCCGGTTGATTTGGGGTTGGGTCAATTCGCGTTGGGTGGGGATGAAGGAAGAAAAAAAAGCGGGCATGTTTGTTTTGGCGGCATAGTTTGCTGCCCAAGGCACGGGGCTGAGGATAGCGTGAGATAGATCAGCTTATCTACTTTGTACTCGTCCAATATTTTTTTTTTGGCATTGTCCGTTACATACAATGGTCGGTTTAGTTCAAAGGGTTTTTATTAACGGTTCACGCGATGAGGCTGCACCTGGCCGTTGCGCAACGCTTTGACGTTCATTTCAGAAGGGAAATCCCCATTCTCAGGCCATACATCGATTGAGCTTTGGCTACTCCTAGAATGGTATAATGCGATCTGACTGTGGGTAAAACCACTGCATGGCACTGGCTCTCAACAAGCTTGGTACATGTGGTCTCCGCCCGGAGACTTCCCTCGTCGTATTTACCATGATCAGATACTTTCATTCAAGAAGTGACATGCGCGGATAATGCAAGGTTCAGATATCAAGCAAAGAACCCTTCAGAGGCATTTCACTCACTAACTGTAACATGAAAAAAAAAAAAAAAAACTGACCGAGCCTTGGATCGAAACAGAGACCACGCAAATCCTTATATACTTCCTCTTCCAAGGATTTGATGCATCTTTTCTCTCGCGACGGCAAGACAGGATCTAAACAGCAAATTTATATCCAATATCCACATCATTAATATAGTGATATAGAAGAAAAAGACACAAAAAACAGAACCTTTGCAGGATCTGAGACCCCGGGCCCCAGGTTATCCCCTGAGACACCGGGATGCCACCCACCCCCCAGTTACGCGTCCGCTCATGCCCCAGGTCTGGTTGCCACCTGAGGGGAGGGTATACCGAGATGCACGTTTATACCTAGGTTCCTCACCCGAAGGGAGTCCCCATCTTCGGTTCCACAGGACCATCTGGACACGGTTGTTAGGAAAATTCAACATTTGCTCGTGTTATGTGATGTTTTCCTATCTTTTGAATCGCTCACAATATTGTTTTTGTGCCGCGCTTTGTCGATTTCCAGGCATATCGCAACTTCGCAAGCTTTCTTCATGAATCTTTCTCAATTCGTCTATCCCGCTGACGGCATGTATACATACTTGGCTAGGGATATTTCATTTCATCCTGTATGCCGGAAACGGGACTAGGTACTCCCGAGGTCCCTATATCTGCCTTATTCAAACCTCCTCTCCTCCTTCGCAAAAAATCTGCTCAGACTTTCTGATTGCTTTGTAATTTGGTAGACACCTGGGAATTCAAAACATTGACCTAGAATCATTGGATGTGATCTCCAGGACTGTGGCTCATCAGTTTCTGGGCTCCGCCGCGGAGTACCAACTATATGTTTCACACAGCAACCTGCACGCAGCTTTCAGCGTACGCAAAATTCCAAAATTACCTAGCTATCGAGCGCGGAAACAGACCTGCCGAGATCTGTCAATCAATATAGAGCCTTGGAACATTTTGAAAACAAAACAAATCGGCATGAAATGTAAAAGACTGAGCACCGAGAATAGTTGCCACAACTACTGCGTCTGCTAGTATGAAGCACCGCCACAGTCACATGACCGACGGAAATGTCAAAGCGTGTGGCTGGGATTATCTCGACGGTGATTGGCCCGGCGGCATAGGGGACACTTTGCTCCTGTTTTCCAGAACACGCTTTCAGTACTGCGATCTGCATTGGTCTTTTCTCCGGCCACTCTTCCCTCCTCACTCCTCCCCATACAACATGGATGTCCCAGAGCCAGACCAGTCGCCTTTCACGGCCGTTTCCGCGCACACCTCCAAACTGACCAGGGTGAGTGCCCCCGCGGGGTTCAATTGTTGTTCAGCGCTGACCACTTCTCCCATTGCAGCATTACCAAGCCTATCTGGATGCCTCAACTCCATACACCACCTACCGCTGGGCAGGAACTGGCGCTCTCCTCCTCCTTTTCTTCCTTAGAATCGTCTTCGCCCAAGGATGGTATATCGGTACGTCTTCGATCCCATATCCGGCCATTGAGCAGCGCAAGAACCAAGTCCAGTCAGGAGGAGGGTACAAGCAAAAGAAAGAAGCGGACTCTATTCTGGCCTCGCCTCGCCAGGAATCAATACCACATCAAGAACTCCATACTAATCACCTCCAACAATAGTGGCCTATACACTCGGAATCTACCTTCTGAACCTGTTCCTCGCCTTCCTGACCCCGAAATTCGACCCCTCTCTCACCCAAGATGAAGGCCTCGAAGACGGCGACGCAAGCAACAGCCTCCCAACAAAGCAAGACGACGAGTTCCGCCCCTTCATCCGCCGCCTCCCCGAATTCAAATTCTGGCACTCCGCCACCCGCGCAATCGCCATCGGCTTCGTATGCAGCTGGCTCTCCGTCTTCGACATACCCGTCTTCTGGCCCGTTCTCGTCGTCTACTGGATCATCCTCTTCGTCCTGACGATGCGCCGCCAGATCCAGCACATGATCAAGTACCGCTACTTGCCCTTCTCGTTCGGCAAGACGCGGTACGGCCGGTCATAAGTTTCTCGTCTCCCTCCAGGAAGGGAATGGAGAGAATAACGCCCGTTTCGAGGAAATTCTCATTATCTTACGCTCTTGAATCCTCATTAAATGGTCGATTCACATTGGATTTGGATTGAGTGAAATATCCAACGAGTGTACGTTATTTCCCAGGAAATGGATGGATATGGATATGGATATCACGAACAAGCGAGTAAAAAGGCTGCGCAGAGGCTTTAATGACCTTGGCAGGTGTCATGGTGAGCTATTTGACGAATCTCCTGTTTGTAATCACCGTTTTTTTGTCTTAGAGGGCGCCACGTTTTCTTCTGTGCCCGTCCTAATCTCTTCTGCTGCTTTCACTGTCAAATATGATTAGAGCTAAGTCGGTAGCTGTGCTGGCTACTTTCTAATGCTTTTCTTCTTGTGTAAGTGTGGATAATTCAACTGATAAATCGAGACGAAAACATGCTTTTACCTACGAGAACTCTTTGAGCTTCATGCGGAGCGAGGTTGTCGGCCGTTGCAAAGTGGCGTAGGGCATAGATCGCAAAGATGATCTACACAGGCAGTGCAAGAAATAGGGGTAAGAGGGGTAGAGGTCTCTGCAAGACACATGGTTACTTTTCCAGAGCATAGATTTGATCAATCTGTTTTTGATGGTCTCTTGCATATTACACTTTTACGCAACAATTTCGAGACATAATTCAGTCATATGTAAATTCATTAAGAAACATCTAATCCGCGCAATTACCAAGAAGACGAACTCCAGCTCTATGTTAAAGTCACAATTCAAGCTCGAACCATCTTTTTGTAACAAGCCACATTTTTGGGATATAAACCTGTCGGCGCCAAGAGACGAACTCCATCACGCCTGACTGTGCATTAAGAATGCGCAACAAAAACACAAAGGGTATTCATAAGAATAAAAGGCCAAGAAAACAAATAGGGAATCAAAGTCGTATCGGAATTAGATTTGCAGGTCTTCCACGCTGCTGGTGCGCTTGGCGAGAGCGGCGTCGCCAAGTGAGAGAGCGGACATGGAGCGATCCTTTGTGGTAACAACGTCCTCGTTCTTTGTACAGATCCAGGTAGAGGCGTACATGTTGACACTGTGAATTATTAGTGATTTGAGTGCAAATATTTTATTAAGGATATGCTTACCGGTCAATGCTTGTGCCAGGGAAACGAGCGCCGACGCGCTCTGCGCTGAAACCGTTCTCTTCAAAGTGCTTAATGTACCATGGCTCGATACTGGCAGAGCGCAGAAGAATACGACCGCCCTTCTTGAGAGCGTGGTTGAGGCGACGAGCCTGGGCAGCAGCAGCGTCCTCTTCCGGATCAAACCAATCCATAGAGTCCATGACCTATGCGAATGTTAATGGTTGAAATATCGACGGGTCGACTAGATTACTTACCACGGCGATAGTTAGTGTACCAGGAGTAATGCGATTGATGACTTCGTTGATCTCATCGGTGTGGATGCGAAGGCCATCGAAAGCACCGGGGGTAGAAAGACGGACATGGGCCTGGGGCGAGAGGTAGGTAGGGTGGCAGCTAGATGATATTAGAGGGGATCGAAAGGAGGCAATCAAGAGAACTTACCGTCGGGAGAATTGGCCTCGGAGGCAAAGGTAGTAGAAGTAGTTGTCGTTGCTAATGAGAGTGTCCTTGACAATGGGATCCAAAGTGTCAACAACGTATTCCCAGATAGACTGGCCGCTGACATCCTTGTTGTGCTTCATGTCGGAGGTAAGACCGTTGCGACGGAAGTAGTCGTCGACAATCATGTTTCGCTGGTTGCGAGGCACACCGGCAGCCTTCCATGCGAACCACTCAGTGCTCACGATAGCCCAGTTAAGAGGCTTGCTGAGGAGTATGCTACGAATCTTAGGCCAGATCGCACGTTGCTCAGCGATACTTTGCGCTTCGCAAAGCTTGTCGACTTGGCCCTGGAGCCCGAAGATGTTGGACAAGTAGCGAATCATGCGGATGGCATGACGAGAGCCACCGGTCTCATATAGACCGTGACCATGCTTGCTTGAGAAGACGTGAGTGTGCTGAAGCCAGTATTGGAAAGCCTGGCTAGACAAGTGAGGGCTCAGCTTGGAGATGAGCAGGTTGCGGAAATCAGCGTGCT